>CAUYMX010029059.1:0-51914 GCA_963573855.1 Lepilemur septentrionalis | reverse complement strand
GGCTGAGCTCCCACCCTCCATGGCTCTGGCCCCAAGCCCTGGCAGCGCCCGGAGCAGTTGTCTTGCTTTCTCCCAACAGACGGCTGGCCCGGTCCACCCTGCTGCTCATCCCACTGTTTGGAATCCACTACACGGTATTCGCCTTCTCCCCGGAGAACTTCAGCAAGAGGGAAAGACTCGTGTTTGAGCTGGGGCTGGGCTCCTTTCAGGTAGGCATGGCACAGGTGAAGGGCAGAGTTCACCCGGAGCCAGGGCCCTGGCCTCTTCCCTGCTGGTGGTTCTGGGTCTCTTTAACCTAGACTCGGGGCCTCGCTGTTTCTGTCTCTGAAGTAAGAGCTCTAGAGTGGAAGCAAATGGTGAGAGCCCTGCCCGCTGTCTCCCACTGGGCTCCTATAGGACATCGCAGTGTCTGGCCATCACTGCACCTGGGTGTCCTGAGCTGGGCCTCCCAGGTGATCTGAGGTGGCAGCTCCCATCAACCTGGGGGGCAGGTGGAGTGGTCTTGAGAGCCTAGTTTGTCCACATCTGACTTTATCCTGCTAGTCCATGCCCCTGTGAGGGCTGGAGTTGTCTTACCCAAGTCAGGGTCCCCAGCGCAGGACCTGGCCGCAGGGAGCTGAGTGAGCTAGACAGGTGTGTGAGCGAGCAAGGGGATGAGAGGGTGAAGGGAATCAGACCTCCATGCCCGAAGGAAGGGGTATATGGGCTGTCAGGGAGTGAGTGCAGGGCGGGTGCACCACAGCGAGGACATGAGCAGACTGGAGCAGCAGTGGGCCCGTGAAGGCAGGCTGGCTCCCTTGACGGAGCGCCTCTCCTTAAGCCAGCCGCTTGAGTTAGGATTTGATCCTGATGGTCAGAAAGTTACTCTGCACATTTGATTTGACTTTCTCCCTGCACCCGTTTTAATTCAAGGCTGTTTTCCCTGAATCAGGTTCTTAGCCTGGGAGGCTAGGAGTTGTATAGACAAACCCCGCCTGGGAGTCAGAGCCCAGGGTTCCTGTCTCTGCTCATTGGTGGATTCCGGGGGCCTTAAGCCATCATTCCTCTGGTGCCTTCAAGTGACAGCGCAGGGCACAGGGATTGCAAAGAACTGATGTGCAACATTTAGGAAAATGCTGCTGCTTTGTTTGGCGGAGCTGTGAAGAACATATGTAGAATAGCTGAGCAGTCCTCCGCCGTGTATTTACTCTGTGTCATGCTCTGCGCTGCTGTGTGCCACAGTCCCTGGCCAGGCAAGGGCAGCGTGGGGAGGTGAAGGTCTGTTCTGTCCTGAAGGGGTCCTGCCCTCAGGGGCCTCCAGGCACATTGGGAGCCCAGAGAACATTCTAGAGCATTCAGGGAAGGTTTCTTGTAGGAGTCGGATAAAGCTGGCCTTTAGGGAATGGGAAGGGTTTGCCTAAGGGGAACGTGAGATCCTAAGCCAGAGTGTATCAGTGGGAGAGGACTCACCTTCCAGCCACTTGGCTTCGTGGGCGTCCCCATCTTGGGGCAGAGCTTGTGCTATCTCATCCCAGGTCTCTGGGTAGATGCCCCATCCACGTCATGGTATTTTTCTGCTCCCTGGTGTCATCGCCCCATGTCCCACACAGCATTCTCAGGTTGATTCTTCCTCTCTCCGCAGGGCTTCGTGGTTGCTGTTCTCTACTGTTTTCTGAATGGGGAGGTAAGGCCCTGGCTCTTTGGCTTCTCACTGCAGTGCAGGGGGTGCTTGCTGGCCTCACAGGGCTAAGCCCTCAGGCCAGGGCTCTGCCAGGCTACCAGCACGAGAGGAGGGGGCTGGTCACATGGCTGGCAGCATCGGGTGGTACCAGGGTCTGCTGACACCCTCCACCATGCATGAGAATCTCTCCCATTTGGCCAGCTGTGCAGCAAAGGCCCCACCTGAAGAGCAGAGCTCCACCTGGTAAAGGCATCAGCTCTGCTGAGCACAGGTCTCCTTGGGAGGACTCTGTCTGCAGGACACTCCTTAGTGAGGAGGAGTTAACAGTGAGGAAGGGCAAGGCGTGGGACATAGTACCTACGGGACACGCCGCTGTGCTGGGCAGAGCTGCTGAGCCAGGAGCTATCCGGCCTTCAGTGCTGCCCCTTGGAGACCAGAATGTCTCCTGGTAGAATGGGGACTGAAGATTTGGAAGAGATCCCAGGGAGAGACCTGGAACCTTCTAGTAATCCTCCATTTCCAGAACTGTGGTTCGGGGGCTTCCTCTCTATCCTGTTAGGGTGATGCTCTTGAGCAGAGCCCAGAACAGAGGTGCCAGTGCGGGGGTGGGGACAGGATGGGTGGAATGGGATTGAGAGTAGGCAGTTATCTTTGCGCCAGTGCTGAGGCCTTCGCTGCATGACCTCATGACCTCAGCAGGCTCCTCCCCTTTTTTGCATCCAAAAAACAAGAAGATTGGGCTCTGTGGTCACCAAGACAGACAACCTATAGAAGGATCAGATCAGCACAGATAAGGAGAGGCAGAGAGGGCCTTGCAGGCAGTGGCCGGGAGAGCCAAGAAGTGGGAGTATGTGTAGCTAGTCCAGAGCCTGCGGTGGAAGTGGGAGATAGAACTGGAGACAGTGGGTGTGGGTGCCCCTTCCAGTTGTGCAGTTTGTACACTGTACAGAGAAGCTTGGCTGAGAAGGCATGTGGAGGCTGAGACTAGGCATGGCCCCTACTTACCATGTTAAGAGCTGCATGGGGGTGTTATCCCAGGGATTGTATTATTTAGTGGTTCTCAACCCTACTGCACATTGGAATCACCTGGGAAACTTCAAAAAATATGGATGTCTGGATCTTACCCAGAGATTTTGATGTAATTGTTCTGGGGTATGGTCTGGGCAGGTGGAGTTTTCAGAGCTCCTCGGGTGACTTCACAGGTCATTCTCTGGCCTGCCTGCTTGTTAAAGTTTTCCTGAGAGAGTTGATACACTAGTCTCTTGCCCACGGACAACAGGAGGCCCTTAGTGGTCCTTGCCTATCGACCAGTGAGGGGGAAAGGGCTGTTCGGGTCAGCTCCCAGAGGCATTCCTGCCTACAGCTGGTAGAAGCCCCTCTGGAGACCTCAAGGGCTGCCGGCTGTGACAGGGCAGTAGAGAGGGCACTGGAGGTGGCAGTGACAGGCTGGGAAAGGCCCAGGCCAGCGCAGGGCCTGGAGGCTGGAGAGGATGTCCACCCAGAAATGACCGCCCAAGTTGCTCCCTGCAGGTGCAGGCGGAGATCAAGCGGAAGTGGCGGAGCTGGAAGGTGAACCGCTACTTTGCCGTGGACTTCAAGCACCGACATCCGTCCCTGGCCAGCAGTGGGGTGAATGGGGGCACCCAGCTCTCCATCCTGAGCAAGAGCAGCTCCCAGATCCGCATGTCCGGCCTCCCAGCCGACAACCTGGCCACCTGAGTCGCCCTCCCCTCCTCCTCTCCTGCATCCACAGGCTGGGGCTGTGGGCAGGTGCCAGCCCACGCATGTTCGCGCCTCTTCCCTCCCCTTGGGTGGGCCCTGGATTGGAAGCTTGGCTGCCCAGGAGGAAGAAGGAAGCAGGGCAGACTGTATTGCCCCTCCCCATTTTGGTACTGGCCCCACCCACTATGGTCCCCTGGGCCCTGACCCAGACATGTAAATACTCCTGAATTTGACAAAGTTGTCCCATTCCTTCCCCTTTTGCCCCCATGTCCCTGCTGCCCTCAAGCCAGGCCTCAGCTCCACCCCACTGCGTCTCAGCCAGCCTCAGTGATGGCCTGACCCCAGGCGTGAGGCCTTGTGAGCTAAGGCTGAAGAGATCTTACTTTGGGAGGCTGGGGTGGTGCCTGCCCCAGCAGCCCCGGCATTGTGTGACTTTGGACATGGACTCCCCGAGTCTGCACACCACTGTGGGGCCCTTCCAGGTCTGGGCCCAGTCCCCGAGGCCCACCTGAGGTCCAGCTCGGGTGGCCAGAACACCCTTCAGTGCAGGCCAGCCTGAGGCTCCCCACTGGCCACCTGGCATCTTGGTGTCCAGGTGCTCAGCTCCTGGATTCCAGGGTAGTGGGACAGCTCCAAGGCTCTTCCAGTCAGAGACTTCAGTTTGGATGGGGGACTGCAGGTCAGGGAAAGTTCTGGTGCTTTTCATTTGATCCAAGAGGAGCTGAGAGCCAGAAATGTGGACATGATTGGGAAGGAGATGGAAGGAGTTTGGGAGGCTCATGGAAGACCTTCACCATCTCCATTATTTTATGGCCAATTCAAGATGGGCAGGGCTCATCTTGTGGCCTCCCCTCTGTCCCTCCTGCCTCCACTAGATACCCCAGAGAAGCTGCTCCCCAACCAAGCCCACCACAGAGAGACCCTAAGCGCCCCTGAACCCATTTCCCCCTAAGTCAAAGCCATGACTAGGACGAACCAGCCACCTGCCTGTAATGTCAGCGAATCCTGAAGCACCTTCCACCTCCACGCACCCAAGTCTGGGGCCAAGGGCACCCCCCACCCCCATTCCCAGGAAGAGCCCCAGACACTAGCTCCTTGGGCCTGGACTCAACTATTGAAATCTTTCTGAGACCTCTGCAAATACTTCCCTCTGTGTGCCCTTAACCTTGAGTCACCATGGGCTGCTAGGGTGTCTGGAGGAGAAGCCACACCCACTATGCCCACCAGCAGAAGCTGCTGCTGATAGGGGTGGCTGCTCCCCAGCATCCATCCTGACTCCCCAGCCACAAGTAGCGCAGCGACTGCCCAAGAATGTGAAATAGGGCAGTGCCACAGTGGGAAGGGAGGAAAGTGCTGGAGTGCCTGGCCCCTGTGCGGGCCCCGTTCATTGCATGTCAACTCGGTGTTGTTCCTGTCTAGGTGTGTTTGCGGATTTGTTCCATGATCATGTCCTGGAGTACTTGGGGAATCTGGGTGGACAGGAATGTTGCTTCGCTTGGTTTTATGAATAGGAAGGGGCCTGGGGGATGAGCGGATATGGTTTTGCAGACGCCTGCAGAGTGACTGGAGAGTTGTAATTTAAAAAGGAGCCCTGTGTCCTTGGCCAGTAAAGTCAGTCCCTGGGTCTTTGTCAAAGCCAGAGGGAGAAAGGAGCTACCTGCCCTTTCCTGGGCACATTTGGCGACTCAGACTGACCATGGGGTGTGCAGTGTCCCTTCCACGTGTACCAGGAGGTGGATGTATCATTTAAACAAGTGTCCCATGGCCATCTTGCACTTTGGACACCACTAGGGGGCCGGGGATTCAGAGGCCTAGAATTTGCTCTGGGGGGCTCAGACTGCGGTGTCCATGGACACGATGCTCCCTGTCTGGGCCTCAGATTCCCCATTTGTGAGATGAGGAAACTTCTGATGTTTCTCCAGGCTGTGTAACTTTCCAGTTCAAAGCTAAGGCAGGTAAAAGGGCCTGAGTCATTGTGTGCGTCATCTAAGGTATTGGGGTGTGTGTGTGTGCTTTGTGTGTGTGTCTGTGTGTGTGTGTATGGGGGAATGCCGTTCATTTTCCATTTCTTAGAAACAGAACTTCTTTCTTTTCCATTTGGACACCACAGTGGAGGCTGGGGGACTGGAAGGAAGGATCAGGCCACAGACATTTGAACAGGTGCCTTGGGCATGATGCATAGACCAGCCACGGGTACCCGGCTGGGGCAGGCTGCCTCCTCCAGAGCCAAGGAACAGTCCCCTGTGGACGGACCCCATGCACTCACCATTGCTCCACCAGCAGGTCTGCTCACTGTGGAAGAAGAAACTTAGACTTTATAGAGACGACATCACAAAATAGCAAAAACAAAATCAACCCTGAATCCCTTGCACCATGCTGCTTCCTGAGCCCTGGGCCTGCATCCTTATAGAGGTTCCAGGTTCCAGTTCGTTGGTTGGTTTGTGTTTCTGTCAGAATGGATTTTTGCCAGTCTTGTGAGCATATGTACCCTGATACATTCTGAATGTTCCAGGAGGTTCTGGCCTTCACAGTCACAGACTATGGGGAGGGGTGGCAGCATGAGGTATAGGTAAAACCATCCCTCTCGGACCCTCTTGTTTTCGAATCCATAAAATGTGCAATAAGACTAGATGATTTGTATATAGCCCCATGCATCTCTGGAATTCTCTGTCTAAACACCAGCCATCTGCTTGGAATGGGCCCAGGATTGTGGTGTTTGCCTGGACGAGGGGAGGACGAGAACTCCTGTCGTGTGAGGAGGGCTTGGGAGACTCGGCAGGGTGGGGCTGGGGAGGAGCAGAGCTCTCAGCTCCCTGCCTGAAGGGGGTCACTCCTGGGAAGCAGGTTCTTCTTCTATGAAATCCTAAAGGACAAAACTCACCCATGGCAGGCTGACTTCTCCCTTGTCATGACTGTGTAGCCATGGAGCAGGCAGGCAGTGCCAGGTGAGGGACTCTATTCCTGGAGGAGCTGTGATTCCAATTAAGGATGCTGAGGCTGTCAGGGAGCCAGGGAGGGGTGGGGGTGTTGGTTTGGGTGGCTCAGTGGCTTTGTGGTGTGCCCAGCCCTGTGGGCTTTGTGATTCCTGCCATGCTTCATGCCAAGCCACACTCCCCATCTCTGGGCAGTTCTGCGACCCTCTTTGATACATCCAGTGGCCTACAGTGACTCCCCCTTTCCTCTAACCACACCCTTTCAAACTAGCTTCTCTTGGTAATAGGGCCAGGGAGCCAGAGCCCAGCCCAAGGTGTGAAATATACCGTTACCCACCGAGGGTACCAACTCACCTCCTTGACCTAACCCTCTCTCTTCCTGGAAGGGAAAGCTCAAAGCAGCTCTCTTTTTCTTTGAGTAGTACCCTTGCCACCTGCAGGGCCACTCCAAAGTGAAATCAGCGAATATTTTGTCATCATAAACTTCCACTTGAGCCCATGGACCGTGGAAGTCAGCTGGAAGAGCCCTGAGTCGGCTGGTCCGCTGTTTGACCTTGACTCATTCCCCATCTACTAGAGCTGGGAGGAAACTTGGAGACCTGTGGGTCAAACCTTCCCATAGGTCTTCTGAGAAAGCAGGTGGACCTGGCACGGTGCCCACCACATGTGCTTTATACATCTGAATGAGGAGATGGCCCTGCCAGTATGTGCATAGCCCTGCACGTGAGCCGGGACGTGACAGAGCATCCATGCAGTAAACATTTCACCTTGTGCAGGAGAGGGGCTCTGGCTACAGAAGGTGGTTCAGGACCCCAGCCTGCAGGAGAAGCAGTGGAGTCAGTGTGGCATGAGGAGACCAGCTCTCTGATCCAGGGGTTACCCTCTCTGGGCCTCTGCCTCCCCTAATCTGAGAAATGGGAAGAACATGATTTGCACCGTCAGCCCCACAGGCCAGGGTTGAGTTTGAAGTGATGTGCCCTCATGTGTGAGAAGGTTTTGGAATCCACACAGATGTGGGCTTGTTACCGGGGTAAAGACCCTGGAAAAAGACTCCTTGCTGTTTCTCTACTTCGAACCCTCCTGGGAAACCTTTGCCCAATTTGTAAAACCACCAGCATAGAGGGTAAGGGAGAGGCCAGGAGGCTCTCAAGGACACAGAATTTCTGCTTTGTCTTCGTCAGCTGATTCAGTTTGCTCCTAGGGTTAGGGTGGGGAGATGTGGGTGATGTCAGCATTTCCTTGCCACCCCCCTGGGAATCCTTCAAGGACTTGGAACATTCCTCAAGTGGGCTGTGTGCCCATTCCTTCTTTCCCCGAACTCCAGGCCCTGGGATGTGTCTGCTTTTGGCCATGTGTCCTGTCTGATGTCTGTCTTCTGTAGCTTTGCCCCTGTCGGGGCTGGAGTGGTGCAGCCCCTGGCACCCTGACATGGCCCCCAGCTCACTCAAGGGAGCTGGGACAGCCTGGGTTTCATCTCCCACCATAAAGGTCAGCCCCACAGACCTCACTGCTACCGCTACCGCCGTTAATGCTGTGCTCATAACCTTGTCCGAAATTTTAAGGACGTCAAACTGCTGTGGATGACTCAATAAATGTCTTACCATTTTTCCTGGTGGCTGTAACTTGGCAGAAGCAAAGGGATGGGAGGATAGGAGGTGGAAGGGGAGAGGCCTCCTCCCAAAATCTGATCATCTCAGAGTAATCCAGTCTACGAGGCCCAGTGACCTTTTAGATTCCAAGGGAAAGATATGAAGATGGGCCTGAGTGAGCTTAGGATGGACTTGGAAAAGTAAAGAAGTTTTGGCTTCAAAAGGATGTGCATGAATCACACAGCTTGAATGGACTCCAGATCACTCAGAAGCCTTGGATGCCTAGAAATGGGAGCAGCTCACCCACAGGCTTTGGTATCCTATAACCTTCATGTTGTTTTCAGGGAGCACCCACCAGATACCCCCAAACCTTGCCTGCGGGAGGGGGGGCAATTCCTCCCAGGTAACCATAGGTGTGTGCTTGGCTACTAAAGTCCCATCCCTTAATACTTCCGGATATTCTGAGCCATCAATCCCTGCCAGACCAGATAACCAACTCGAGGTAACCCTCATTTCCTTGAGGTTCTGTTGATTGTCACAATTCCAGTGACATTTTCCAGTCCATTTTCGTATTAGTCATAATGCTTACTTGCTAGCAACAGAAGATAATTTTGACCAAGAAGTCAGAAGAGGAGTTTATGAAAAAGATGTTGGGCAGGTCACAGAATTCTTGTAAGGCTGGAAAAACCAGAAAAAGGTATCTGAAGCCATATCATGCCACAAAACTGAAGACAAAACAGCTGACGCTGTTGCTGCTGCCAGCCACAGTGACGTCTCTTCCATGCCAGGGTCCCAACCTCACCATCTCTGCCATCCCTGAAAGCAGGGGGCTTTGTTGCCATTCTCATCAACAGATCAGATACACCTGCAGCCTCTTCCCCAAGTTGCTCACTTCCAAAGCAAAGTCTCATGTGACACTATTGGATCGGCCGTGTCCTAGTTATAAGGGAGACTGGAAATTGGAAATTTCTGGATTCTACTTTGGGGAGGTCAGTCTCACAAGTCTGGAGAGTTTCTAAACATAACCATAGTATTAAAAAAATCCTGGGAATAATAAATGCACACCACAACAGGCCCGTGATCTGCAGCTATTGCAGAGCCGGCTCCCTCCAGTGTTCAGGTGGGCCACTCTGAAGAAGGCAAGTCAATCGAAAGATGAATCCTGACCTGGCAGGATGTGAGCCTCCAACCAGATAGGCCAGATGGGTCGCTCACCAGGTGTCCAGTGGTGGGTTTCTGACCTTGGAGGCTGGTTGGTTCTGCTTCCTGAGGCTTCCCCTGCTTTGTCCTATCTGGGTCCACCTCTTCTTTCAATCCTAAAGGAGATCACCAGGCTAGGTCGTGGGACCCATTTAGCAGCTATCTTGAGCACCTTCCAAAATGGAACGTATGCTCAAAGGCTGAACATTAATCTCCTTGTGTGTCAGACTCTGTTGGCAGCTCCCACAGAAGACTTCCCTAGTGCTTAGAAAAATACTACTCTTACTGCTGTGACCATAATGAATTGAGGTTCCATGCACGTCATTTTTAGAAAGAGATCACATTCAAGAAGCAAAGGTCAGGAGCCAGAAGAAAGCTGAACGACTTGAATTTCATAGTAGACTTGAATTTCTCTGCAATTGTGAAGATCATCAAACTACTTAGTCTGTGTGAACATTTATTAAACCCCGTTTCCTCTGTCCACTCCCCAGTGTTGATGGGCTAAGCCCTTTGAAAGGGGCTTGAATCCTGCCTATTCCTGATGATGCTCTGTTCTGCCGGTACTGTGAATACTTCCTCTTGGGAACCCAGTGATTCTTAAACTGTAACCTGTGTCAGAAACACCTGAGGGGCTGTTAAAACACAGACTGTGGGACCCACCCCCAGAATTTCGGATCCAGCAGATCTGAGGTAGGGCTTGACAATTTGCATTTCCGAAAAGTTCTCGGTTGCTGCCGTTGCTGCCGGTCTGGAGACAATAGTTTAAGAACCACTGCTCTAGAGGCTCTAACTGAGGACAGTTCCTGGGCACCACAGTCCCTGTTTGTGACCCTTGGGCCTGGGCAATAATTAACTTCCCAGCAGGCAGAGAACAATCATAGATTCCAGCAACATGAGCTTTAATTTACTTTTTCCCTCAGGCCAATGTCTTAGGAACAGGAGGCAAAAAGAATCCAGAGGAAATCAGCCTATAGATGTCCATTTAGTCTCAATCAAAGTATTAGACCGGCTGGACGCAGTGGCTCAAGCCTGTAATCCCAGCACTCTGGGAGGCCGAGGTGGGGGATCGCTCAAGGTCAGGAGTTCGAAACCAGCCTGAGCAAGAGCGAGACCCTGTCTCTACTATAAATAGAAAGAAATTAATTGGCCAACTAAAAATACATAGAAAAAATTAGCCGGGCATGGTGGCACATGCTTGTAGTCCCAGCTACCTGGGAGGCTGAGGCAGAAGGATTGCTTGAGTCCAGGAGTTTGAGGTTGCTGTGAGCTAGGCTGACACCATGGCACTCTAGCCCGGGCAACAGAGTGAGACTCTGTCTCAAAAAAAAAAAAAATTTAGACCATCTCTGCATCAATTGGGATTGAACCCAATGGACTATAATAAAAAACCCCAGTAAAAAGTGGCTTAAAGAAGACAGTTTATTTCTCTCACATCAAGTCCACAGGTAGATAATCCAGAACTGGTATTATGGCTTTGTGGGCTCTTTAAGGACCCAATTGTCTTTCTGCTTCTCCATTCTCGGCAGGTGTGTTCCAGTCCCAAGGTCACTGTAAGGTCCAGCATGGCTCCTGGAGCTCTGGATGTTACTAGACTTAGGGGGAAGTGGGAGAAGGCAAAGGATGTCTCCTTCTTTAGTCGTCCTCTTTTAAGAAGCCTTATATCTGCTTACATCTCATTGGCCAACATTTAGTCACGTGGCCACACCTCACTGCAAAGCAGGCAATGCAATGCACGTTAATAACATTGGAAGGAGAGAATGGATATTGACTGGCGAACAGTATTTTGTGTGATAATATCAAGCCCCCTAATCTTTGGGCAGTCCCATGGTGGCCACTGGGCTTGTGCAAAACAAGAAGTTGAGTGGCTGCCCCAGCAAAATGCCTCATTTTACAATATTGGGAACAAAGTAGGGCATGCCGTCTCCAAACTGGATCATATAATGACTCTGAAGAGTCCCCTGATCAGAACTGGGGAAGCTGCTTACTCCCAGCCATTAAACCTACTAGTTTCAAGGGGCGAGGGCACGTCTGCATCATTTCTGGTTTCTTCCATCCTTTGTGCTATCTCATGGTTGCATTTCCTGAGTGAATTCTGTGCCCTTGGTGGCTTCTACATGAATTAATCTCTATTTAATTTGAATAATGCTCCAAGTAGTGCTGTGGGTTTTTTTGGGGAGGAGGGGAGGGAATGAGGTCTTGAAATTTCTGATTGTCAGTTACTCTCAAATGAACTCCATTTAGATGCTTCTGAGCCTCCCAAGTCTGTTAGACTGCCCCCTGTGGATGGCCCATTGCTATAGTTCTTCTGGTGTGAACTTAGAGTTGCCCCACCCCACCATTCTGGGTACAAGATTATGAATTCTGTGTGTGAAATTCAGTCACTAAGGGCTCTCCTGTATGCTCATTCTAGGCCAGAGAGGCAGTCCTTAGCAGATGACAGACTTGTACAAAACTACCATGTATGTCTATTCCCACTCATACTGACTCTCAATGGGGATTTGGGAGTGACACCTCGGCTTTAGTCAGCAGATCTTCCAACCCACTAGGAAGGGCCTTTTTTCTGGTCCTCACTTCTCCTTAGAGGCTCAGTCACTGTCCTCTCTCTTCCCATGCCAGATAGCCCTCACCCCCAGCCTATTGCAGTCTCTTCCCTGCCCCCGGTCTAGACTCAGGCATGGCTTGGGGTCAGTGTTTTCCTTGAGCTCACACTCTTGGGGTCCCTATGTTTTGAGTGTCCCTAGCACTTGGGAGTCACCTGTACTGTTCTCCTCAACCCTGTTCTCTTTAGACACCCTCTCCATGGGCAAGAACATTAACCATTCCTAAAGCATTAGCCATGACTTTGGTTGATAAACCCACCTCTTCATCTCCAGGCACAATCCATTGGCTTGTGCAGTAAGAACCATGGAGAGAGGCAAGCGCACTCCGAGTCCAGCACCATAGACAGTTCCCAGACACTACACCTACTGGAGAGTCTGTGTGGTCCGTGTATCTGACATGGACAAAGGCAGATCTAGGACATATGGGATGTGAAACCGAGAGCACTTGGGGGAATCCTCTTTAATACAAAAATAAAACATTTTGAATTCAAAATTATGTATAATTTTTTTTTTAAAGAATGAATGAGAAAAGTTGACAACTGTCACAAACATGACAAAATCCAGAAAAACAACATAATATTAGTATTAATTACTCTCTGACACTTTTTGCCTACTTTTTCTTTTTGGTCGCATGCTCTTTGATCATCTTTTTATTGGGCAACAATTTTTACACCTTTTTCTATATATGTAATTGAAATATAATTTAGTCACATGGTGAATCAAAATGTGTGTTTTATTATTGACCATTTGGACTCAGCCCCAATGAGGACGGAATTCTCCAATGAAAATTTGACACACCTGGTGTCAGGAAGACTTTTGTCCACAGACCTGCACCTGGCTCCAACATGTACAACTTTGTTTCTCCAGCATTACGCACACTGCTAGGCGCTGTAGGACATTTCATCATTTTACGATATGATATGATCTCTGGCCCTCTCTCTTTGTATGCAATGCTGAATGGACAATGGGCATATTCCTGGACAGCTAGTAATAATACAATTATATAACGAAGCAACAGCACACTGCTCATGTGTAACCCACTGAACCCAAACTGAATGCATGTCTAACTTACCTTCCCCTCACCCTAAAATGTTTGTGGCAGTTTAATACTACCCAATATGTGGGAAGATGGGATAGAGGAAATGTTAGGATGCAGAGAGACTTCACGCTTAACCAATTGGGACAAAATGTCGTATTTTTTTCAATTGTTCCAAAAATATAAGACCTCGTGAACACATTTCTGAAGTCCAAGCAAATGAAGGGCTTGAAACTAAGCACTCAATGTGACTCAGGTTTGCCTGCTGGAAGAACTTTCTCAGTTTTAAAGGACTTAAGCCTATAATGCAGAGAACCAGAAATTTCTGAGGTCCCTGTCTTCAATGAGGTCATGTCACTGAGGCATTCAAGTCTCCCTTCAGATGGATAGCCATTACCCCTCCATTAAAAAATGTCCTACTAGGCTCCAGCTGTGTAGTAGGGGCTGTGAGGGCACAGTCTGGCATCAGGAATGAGCCAGAAACATTTTGCCCTCATAGTCAGGTAGAGAAAACTAAAAAGAAAATCAACCAGGCATAGTGTGTGATAGTGTGATAATTAAGGCATTAAGACACCCCAAGAGCAGGACAATAAAGTAAATATTTGTAATATTTGCCATCTCCACCTCCATTGTTCACAGCCTCCACCAAGAGTCCCCTGAGTGTATTTTACGAAAACTGCTCCCTCATGATCAAACGCAAGATTTGGGTGGAGCTGCCCACACTCCTAGCCCCAGGGGTGGGTCCAGGTTAACAAGCCAGGCCACCCGGCCCTCGTTACCTGCTTGACTGGCTGGAGAGACTGTTCAGGGACAGGCACGCAAGCATGTGAGAAGTCTATTTCTAGGGCTTCTGGGAAAGAGAGTTTGTTTTTTCCCCGAGGCAGCTCATAGGAGACACCTGTCTCTTCCCCTGGAGAGTGTGCCATGAGAATGTGAGGCTTGCAGGTACCACAGCCATTTGCAATTAGGATGAAGCACTGGAGCTGTAGAACTACAAACATGATTCGTAGAACATGGCAAGGATCTTGAAGACCAAACAGACAAGGGAGGCAGAGGGGAATAACAAAGAGAAACAGGGTCCTTGACGTCGTCATTCAATCCACTGGATCAGGCCTCACCTGAAGTCTATTCTACGTATGAACTTTCCTAGGGGTTGATGAGTGGGAGAGTTGTTTGAATGGGCAAGATATAGAAAAGGTGTGTTTTTATTATGAATTTTTAAAATAAGTGCACCAAAGTACAGAAGCCAATACAACAAATTCTCATGTGCCCCCCCCCAAAGAACTAACAAACATTAATATACTGTCATGCTTGATTCAGATATTTTAATTTATTATTAAAGAAAATAAAACATTACAGATAGAATTTGAAGTTCCCACTGTGGTATGTTTCCATTTCATTCCTCTCTTTCTCCTTCCAGAGGCAGCCATTAACAGGAACTTAGTATGTATCCTTCCCATTGATATGTCTTTATTTATACTAAATAACCATCAGTGTTGTTTAGTGTGTGTGGCTGTGTGCTTTTAAGGTTCCGTCAATGGTATATACTAGATATATCATTCTGCATTTGTCTCTTAAGCAATTTTATGTGTTAGATATCTATCTATGTTGGTGTATATAGATCTAGATTATTTCTTTTTAACTGTTGTACAATTTACATCATAGGAACATGCAGGAAATATCCATTGTCCTCTTATGGGCATGTAGGTAATTTCCATTTTGAAGTTATTCCAAGTAATGTCTTATAAAGATATTATTTACACATGTAAGGGTTTTTCCAGACTTGGAAGTTGAAGACCTGGACGAAAAGGTATGAAATTTTCAACATTTCTGAGGGAGGGAGGAAGGGGAGGCAGATATCAATTTATGTATTACTAAGGGATGTCTCACTATATTTCTATTAACGCTTATCTTTTTTTGCCTTAAATTCTATTTTGACTGATAGTAATATAGCTGCAACAGTTTGGTTTTGGTTAATATACACGTGGTATATGTATTTCCATCCATTCACTTGCAAATTTTCTGTCTTTTCATGTTTTAAGCATATCTTTTCTATGCAGCATAGAGTTGAAAATCTTCTTTTAATCCAAACTGAAAGCCTGTCTTCAAATGAACATATTAGTTCATTTAAATTTATTGTGACTGCTGACATTTGGAGCTCATTTCTTTCATCTTACCTTTTATATGTCATGACTTTTCTTTGTTTCATCCTCACCTGTCTTCTTATTTTGCCTTCCATTGTGTTGAGTTACCTTACTTCCCTTTCTTTTATTTTATTGATATGGAAATTATACATTCTCTTTTTTTCAATTTTGAAATTTTTTTATAGAGATGGGGGTCTGGCTATGTTGTCCAGACTGGTCTCAAACTCCTGGCATTAAGCAATCCCCCTGTGTTGGCCTCCCAAATTGCTGGGATTACAGGGATGAGCCACCATGCTCAGCAATACACTCTATTCTTATTGTTTTAGAATTTACCTTTATAATTTTAACATCATACCTAATTTTATATTTTTCCTAAAGATGTTAAAATTGATCACCCTTCTTTCTTCCTCCTAAACAAGATACACACCTACCCATGTTTAACTTTTCTCTAAGACTCTCCTTTCCAGAATCTGTTGTTGTCTATAATTTTAGACATACTTTGTTTAAAATTCCAAATATAGTTATTACATTTTTTTGAAATCAGTGCTTCTTGAGCTATTTCAATATACTTCTTTCTCACAATATTTGATTCCTAATCTTTCCTTCTTGTTGAAATTAATTTTTTAAAGTAGTTCTGTGCAAGAAAGAACACTCTCAGACTTTATAGGATCATGTTCAGAAAGTGGATATATAATTCTAGTTGGGAAGCTATTTTCTTTTAGCACTTTCACACTATTGCTACTGAAATTTATTGTTTTTGAAGAGAAAAATAATATGAGACTTTCCCCCCACCTTCCGTGGTTGCCTTAAGATTTGGTCTTTTTATTGGTGCTGTACAGTTGTCATTCTGACCCCGCTTGGGACATGGTATGCTTTTTGACAACTTGGGTCTTTAATTCTGCAAAAGTCTTTACCAAGATATATTTGAATATTGCCTCTGCCTCATTTTCTATAGCCTCATCTTCTAAAATGCTTATTAGACATATGTGGACCCTTTTGTGTATGTCCCCATGTCTCTTAACTGTCCTTCTTTTTCTTTTCTTTTGTATCCTTTCTCCCTCTTCCAATGCTGCATCTTATGTTATATTCACAGCCCTATCCGCCAATGTACTGATTCTTTCATCAGCTTTGTCTAGTTTACTGTTTAACAATCTGAGTGCTTTATTTCAAAGACTGTATTTTTCAAAGTTCCTATATGTATTAATATTTTTTCAAATCCACCTATTCTAAAAGCCATCCAATTCTTTCATTGGCAGAGCTGCAGAGGACAGGTGAGCAGAGGTTGGGGAGGGGACACCAGAGTTCTGTTATAGAAAAGTCAACTTTCAAAAGTCAGGGGTTGGCCAGGAAAAGGGGAACCCATTCTTGATGTTCCAAATGTGAGGGATTTAATAGCTAGAAGTGGAGGCTTACAGAACATTGGAAAGGCTGAAGAAAACATTCCTGATACCCTCAACTCTCAGCACCAAAGTGAGTAGTTTGCAAGAGCTCACATAGTAGAACAGAATTTGAAATTCAGGGGACTCTGAGAGGAGCCAGGGACCATGTCAGTCTGCAGCAGGAAAGCAGGCGGTTCCCAACAAGCAGCCTCTGGCTGTCTTCGGTGGTCAACACAGAGCAGAGGTGGATTTTTCACGGGGACTCTCAACTTCTCTTCAGGCACCTGTCCCTCTGCCATCTGCCTGCAGAGACTCTGGAGACCACAGTCCCTCCCCTTCTCCAGCCTGCAGGCCCCACACAGGTGCCTGTCACTGGGATGCTCCAACCTCCGGCCTCACAGGGCCAGGCTTCTCTGTGACATACAGGAGACCAATGAGGAAGTGACGATGGTCCCAGCTAAGAGAAATCCAGGATAATGATGTAGGAAGGAAGCCAGGGGTACAGAGTGACAGGGAATCCCAAAAAGGGCTCCCAGAAGGAGGGATTGGTCATCTGGATTGAATACTAATGGTTTATGAAGACTGGGACAGAAACCAGCAGCTGGCTGGGAAGAGGGTGGCTCAGTCACAAGTGAACTCTTGTCCCAGGCTTGATAAGGGCAGGCTTTGGTGTTGTAGGAACCGGAGTGGCTTTCCCCATGAGGCCTAGGACTCATTCTGGCCTCTCCAGGGATTCCAGACCTAGATGTTACCTGCTAATGGCAAGACAGGGAGCTGATTGGCCATTGTGCAGTCTTCATTTATCTCAGCTCTTAGGGGCAGACCCCAGCACCTTTAGGAACTATAGGGCCTCTCTCACCAAAGCCCAGGCCTCACCAGAGCCTGCCCCATGGTTCCAGAGCTGGGCACCAGGCTGCAGAAACGCCTAGGTGGGGAAGAGTTGGCAGCCAGCCTGGTGGTGGGCTGGGGTAGCTCTGTTGGGAATCTTCTCTTGCCTCCAGGATTGATTGGAACAAAGCCCAAAGTTGGCAGAAACCATGGACAATTTTCCCGTGACAGCCCAGTCCCCATCCCTGCTTGCTGGGGAAAGGCGTGGGCAGACTCCAGGCCTCACAGTCAGGTCCAGAAACGATGACATGTTGATAGGAAGCCCCCTGCCTGGGAGGTGGCCCTGCCATTTTGCAGCCCTTATTTGCCCCCAAGAAAAAAAATTGTGCTGGAAAGAAGTCTGTCCACGGGAGGGGAAGGGATGCAGAGGAAAGAATGAGCTGGGGACAGAATGAATGCTATCTCTCCGCTAGTTAGAGGAAGCACTGCCCAAGTGCCCACTCAAGCAATCAAAATATCAGACCCAGCCCTGGTCCTCGGAACGTCCCCATCCTCAGCTTTGACTGGCCCTGCAGGACAAGCTGAGTCCCATCCCTGATGGGAACCTCGTGCTCAGTCCTGATGAGAGGTCTGCGTGCTCTGCCGGGCTGTGTGAGACCCAGGCTGCACGGAGCCTCTTGGCGACACCAGGGCCTGAGGTTGGGCGGGCAGGGCAGCAAACATGGAAGCAGAGAGTGCACGGAGCCTGTTCATTTGCATCACAAGCCAAGAAGTGCTTCCAACAGGCCTGGACACAAGCACAGTCACTAAACCCCAGGCTATGTCTGGGAATTGAGAGCCGATTCCTCCCACAGCCAAAATGTCCATCACACATTCCGGTTCCAGCCAGTTCCCGGAGTTTGATTTTTACCCCCAAATTCAGTGCGTGGGGCTGCACCTCCCTCTGCTGGTCATTCGGTTGTTAACAGGAGCAGCCCGAGCTCCCTTTTGGAAATCGCGGAAGCTCTTCCCAGCCCCGAATTTTCTGCCAGCCAGGTTTGTTTCCACACGATGACTCATGAACGAGATAATGAGGGGCAAGAGCAAGTTAAAATATTTACTATAATTAACATGGGAGGAAAAACTTATATCTTAAATTGCTTGTAGAAAGAATGTGACCTACAGAGGATTTTGCAATGGTTTAATCCTTTGTATTCCCTATTGATAAAGCACGTATTTACATCTATTTTCTAATCACACAGAAAATTGATTTCTTGGGAGCACACAAATATAAAAAACATGTTTTTGATGTCATTAAGGAAGTGAATATGTGTTTAGGAATTTCCACACTTAATTGTGAGTGTTAATATACTCACCCATCCATTCATTCATTTCTGAGATTTTCACTGGGATATTTACTAAGTCCTCCATCCAATGCTTTGGAGGACACAAAAGTGAAAGAGATCAGCATCTTGATATCGAGAAGTTTTATTGTTTGCAAGGAAGTTATTAAATACTCTAACACATTGACTGCCACACCAGGAAAAAAAACATTTTTTTCTTGGGGCCACGGTGTTTTATTGCAAAAATAGAATAAAACCTTAAAAACAAAATGATCCTTCCTAATGATTTGATGAAAATTTGTTATTTTTTATTATTTTCTGTATGCGAGTTATATGCAACTTGAAAAATAGTTTATGTGGCTCAAGGTAAAGAGACGCGTGAGTTACACATGCTTCGCGAGTCCCCAGGCTCAAAACTAGCGTGAGTTAAATACAACTCCGGTGGCAGTTCATGTGCTGAAAGAAAACAGGGAAACGTGCCCTAGCAGAAGCTGTCAGTGCCCAGGCCAGGCTCCTTCACTTTTGAGCGGCTGCAGGCTGGCTGTTAATGGCTTATGCCTGCCGTCTTCTCCAGACAACTGCTGACGGGTGCCTGGGGAAGGCGGGTAACACCACCCCTCCCTCCACCCTTCCCATCAGTGTGGCTTGTAGCCAATGACTGACAGATGCAGGGGTGATACCGGCCAGACACCTTGTCTCTGGGTGGGGCAACCTCTGTGGTGCGCACCAGCGCCTCCTGCTGGATCAGGCTGAGGCTGTCTCTGCTGAGACAACGTCTTCACCCAGCTCCTCCCTCCACCCGGCCCTTCACGCCTCCCTTCTCTCCCCAGGGCACTCCCTAGTCAGTTGCCTGCTCAAGAATCTCCACGTCGGGCTCTGCTGCTACAGAATGAGGACAAAAACAGATACCATCAACGAGGCCCAGAAAAGATGAAGTCCAGTTTCAGGATCAGGGAACACTTGCATCGAAGGCCAGGTTAGATCTGGGCACGTAAGAGCTATTCATTCATTTCACAAACACATATTGACTGGGCACCTTCAATAAACCGGGCACTCTTCCAGGCCTTGGCGGCACAGCAGCAGATAAGACAGTTGTGTTATCACTGGCGCTTACATTCTAGTGGGGAGAGACAGAAACAGGAAACAAATAATGGACAATAAGATGAATTCAGTTAAGTTCTACAGTGAAAATAAAATATGGCAACCAGTTAATGCCACCAGCTCCTCTTGTCTACAATTCTACCCTTGAAAAATCATGCGATCCATTTATCCAGTTATAACTATTGGAACCTTTCTCCCAATAGTTACAATTCTTTACCTCCAGTGGTTACGATTTCAGTCAGTGTCAGCTCCCATTGAGTTCCTGCTGGGGATACTCCTTTTAATCCATGGCATGGCCTGCCAAACTTTCTTCAAACACTTCCACAGCCTGCATTTGGGATCCTGGACATTCTCTGGGCTTTCCAAATAACATTAAAATTTTAAAGCATTTCATTTAGGCTCCGGACTCAGAGAAGACAGGCCATCCAAAGGAACCAGGGATGCTGTAAAGGGACAGGAAGCAAGTCCCCGCCCTTGCGGGCAGCAAATACCTATGGCCATCTGACAGATACTGGTGGGGACAGGGGCATGGCCTTTATGGGGGTCTTGGGTCGACTCCTCCTGCCGGTTCCATTCTCCATGCCAATGTCCTGGAACCACACTGTCCTTTGATCCAATATGCCTTCCTAAGACCTAAGACCTGCAGCCGTAGGAGCAAAATGTCCTCTTTCTGGCCTGTAAGCTCTCAGAGGCAGGAGTGTGTTTTATTCCTCTTCCTAGACCCCACGGGCACAACAGAATGACCTTACACAGGAGTTACCCAGTGAAGCTAGTGGAAATAAGTGGATTCCAGGGCCCTTTATAAAGCCCACTTGAGCTCCCCCACCTTACTCCTTAGCATCTTAAGAAGCTGGGCCAGCATCCTCCCTCCATCCCACAAGCCTCTTACCCTTTCCCTCGGCCCAGCCTGTTCTCCAGTTTAGAGGCTGGTGGTTGTAACTGAAAGAAACTCCTGGGCTTTTGGGATAGCCAGGCCTGTGCAGGAGCCCCAGTGCTTTTGAAATCTGACCCAGCTCCTAGCTTTGGATTTGACCATTTCCTCTCATCTTCTTGCCAGTCAACTCACAATAAAACTTTTCTCACTGCAAACACCTGGTGCTTCAGTGTTTGGATTTCCACTGTGCATGGGCAGATGGACCCAGTTGGATGCAGTAAAACTCTCTTCCACATACTAAAAGACACTAATAAGTAGATGCTTGTACCTATGTTAGAGTAGGAGATTAGGAAACAGGGCTGAGAACGGATGCAGGAACTTGAAGATTGGGTGCAGGTGTTAAAGTGAACAACCCTCTAGAAGCTATAGTAACTAGAGGGGCTGATAACTGCAGGCAAGCATTGGCTTCAACTGGCTTATCAGCTATCCCTGCCACCTTACATGAATTTTGGCTAGTTATGATATCATTTATGTTGTGGTTTTAACATTTCTCCACCCTTGAAATCACCATGACAGTTCTGAGACAACCATATAAAGTATAAAATGGGAGGGAACCCGATTCCAGGAATTACTACCCAAATTCTTAGTAAAAGCCAACCCTGTAGCCTTGACTATTCCTCCCCTCAATTAGTAAGACTTCAGAAGACCAAAAACCACTTTCTCCCAATGCAGCTGCTCTTTTCAAGCCTGCCTGCTCTCTCTCTCTCTCTCTCTCTCTCTCTCTCGTGTACTTTTGCTTTCAATAAAAAAAAGCTGTCACTGCTTTGCTTATGTGGTGCACCCTGAAATTCTTTTCCCAACCATCAACAAGGACCTGGAAAAACCTCTACTCAGAGGCCACTAATGCCTACACATCTTCTCACCTCCATACAGCAGCTGCAAAGGCAGGCTCTTCCTGATGTGCCAACGACTCAGAGACCAATAGCAGCGCTGTTGTCACTGACATGATTATCTAAAAATACGAACAAATCTCTGGAAAGTTTTCGACAAGAGAGAGTTTAATCCTCCCTTGACTGACAAAGCAGTTATATCCCTGGGAAAATTTAATGGCTTTTGAAATTATGCCCCAAACACTTTGTGTTTAAGTTTAAACAAGGGTTGTATTCTTGGTCTAGGTTTAAATGTAAAGCCACACCTGGCCCAGGTTTTAAGTAAAAACCTACATGTTTTTGCCTACATGAAGGTCTGTTAGAATGTGGGAAAGTTGTGCAGGATGTGGGAAAATTCCCCACAGTGTGGCCCTGCCCTGCATATTGCAGGATGTCTACTGTCCCTGGTCCCTGCCCAGTAAATGCCAGTCACACCCCAGCCCCAATTGTTGTGATGGTCAAAAATGCCCCCAAAGTTGCTCTTAGACACTGGTTTTTCCTTGCTTGAAAAGCACTGCCTTTTTGAAGAAGGGTGCCACCCTATGCTTCTGTGTGGCTAATAGCACCCAAGTACAGAGTTGGGTTAAAAGTACCTTCCTGACTCTGTTGAGCCAATTTTTTAAAGCTGATCTGTTAAGCTGAGTTTGTCTCATCAACACATGCTGAAGGATTGTTCCTATGGTCTGATCCTCCAGGACTCTATCTCTGACAGTGGCCCTGGGGCCCATGACATAAGGTGGCATGGCAGCTACTTAGAGGGCTGGATACACAAAGATGTTCTCTGGGCCAGTGCCTTCAAATGCCATGGATATTTCCTGGGAATCCCTAATTTTTTCACTTGGTTGTCAGAGCTTGTCCCATAAGCCCTTCCCCTACCTCCTGTAATAGTCTCTGGGGTTCCCACCCCATCTCAGTGCCTTCACGGTATTCACAGTTTTGGATGACCCAGGCTTAACTCAGGAGCTGGTGGTACATGATTCAGGCTGGTTCCGTTGAGAACTGTCCATGGGGACAGAAGCACACTGCAGGCAGCACATATTCTTAGCTGCTTCTGGAAAGGATGGTGTTCCCAGATTCTTGTGGCCCTTTGTGCTCTCCTCCTCCCCAACCCATCATTCACCATACCTGGCTGACCTCAAGCTTGGCCCTGGAGGGGTTTCCCTCATCCCTTGCTCTCCATGGCTTCATTTGAGAGCAAGATTCAGGGAGAGTCTCTTCCACCAGCAGCTTACTTCCTGTTGGCATTGCTTGGGGAGCCAGGGGATGGCCTTGGGAATAAATAATCCTTGGTCTCCATTTGCCAGTTTTAGGGATTCTCTAAAAGGCCGGTTGACAATCTGATTCTCAAGAACTCTGCTCTACTTTCTAATTCCAGAACTCATGTTGCATTGTGGTCCTTGAATTGGCATCCTGCCCTTACAGTTTCTGTTTCTTAGCATATCGTAGGTCTCAGCTAGGTGGCTACTTTCCTGACCTCTGTTTCTGAAGTTTAAACAATAGAAGGGGGAGGGTAGAAGCCATCTGTTAATTGCCTGCAGACCTCATTTTCTGAGCCTGGCACTCCATGACAGCAACAGACATTATCTCTGGCAGACAGCAGGGCACAGGAAAGGAAGATCTTATTTCCCCCATTTCTTTGATTCCTCTCTGGCTCCAATCTTATTTCCTGCCATGTTTTTACCTTCTGCCTCTGTTCATATAAACTTTAGCTTGAATTGAACTTCTGTAATCGGCTTCTACAATTCTGCAAGATGTTCGGTTCTTTGATTCTTGAATTCTAGACCTTCTTAACAAGGTTGAATACTGTTTCTATTCTCATTTCAGGTAGGCCTGCTTGAATCAAACCATATGGACTTCATCAGGAAGTTTGCTAGAGTAAAAAGAAATAGGAGAGGCTAAGCTATAGTGTTTAGGGATATACACTATCATAATAAAACTTTAAAGAAATTAAGGAAGTGATTACAATAAAAATCAGGATTGTGGTTAATTTTAGGGGCAGAAACAGGAATGTGATTGGATGCTATGTGAAGAGGCTTCTGGAGTGGCCTAGGAAAGTTCTATTTCTTGACTTGTGTGCTGGCTATAAGGGTATTTAGCTTATAATAACTCATTAAAGATATACATTTTTTTGTATAGCTCATATACACAAATTAATTTTATAGTAAAAAGTTAAATGATCCAAACAAAAAGCAGAGATTGTTGGACTGGTCTAAAAAATATGATCCAACTGTAGATTCTAAGAAACAAGTAGGTTGAAAGTAAAATAATGAAAAAAAGTTATATCATATAAATAGTAATCACAAGAAAGATGAAGTGGCTATATAATATCAGACAATATAGAGAGACATTTTATATTGATAAAAGGGTCCGTGCATCAGGAGGATATAAAAATTATAAACATATACCAACCTAATACCAAAACACCAAAATACATGAACCAAAAGTGACAGAAATGCAAGGAGAAACAGAAAATTTAAGAATAATAGTTTGATACTTCCATACCCCACTTTTAATAATAAATAGAGCAAGTAGATAGAAGATCAGTAAAAAATAGAAGACTTGCATAAACTATAAATCAACTGGACCTAATAACATCGATGGAACATGCCACCCAAGAACAGAATAACACTATTCTCGAGGACACATGAAACATTCCCCAGGACAGATCATATGCTAAGCCACAAAATAAATCTCAATAATCAAAAAGGGTTGAAATAATACACAGTGTGCCGTTCAGCCACAATGGAACAAAATTAGCAGATTGGAAAATCAATAACAGAATGGCACAATAGCATTATGGAAAATCAATAGCAGACAAAAAATTGGGAGACTCACAGATAAGTGGCAATACTCCTAAATAATCAATGGGTCAAAGAAGAAATCAAAAGAGAAGTGAGAAACTATTTTGAGATGAATGCAAAGAAAGACCAACATACCAAAACTCATAAGACACAGGTAAAGCAAAGTTTAGAGGAGAATTTATAGTTACAAATGCCTATATTAAGAAAGAAGAAAGATTAAAAACTTGTACATGAATGTTTCAAGCAGCATTACTGATAATAGCCAAAGAGTGGAAACAACCCAAATGCTAACAACTGACAAATAGATAAACAAATGTCATATATCCATATAATAGAATATTATTTATCCAGAAAAAGGAATGAAATAATGATAGATGCAAAACCATGGACGAACCTTGAAAACACTATGCTAAGCAACCATATATTACATGATTCCATTCACATAACATGTCCACAACAGAGAAATCTATAGAGACAGAGAGTAGAATGGTGGTTACTTAAGGCTGAAGGGAGGGAGGGTGGAGGGTGGATAAAGGGATGATAGCTAAAGGGTGTGGGGTTTCTTTTTGAGGTGATGAAAATGTTCTAAAATTGACAGTGGTGATAGTTGCAAATATCTGTGAATATACTAAAAAGGATTGAATTGTACACTTTAAATGGGTGAATTGGTTGGTATGTGGATTATGTATCAATAAAGTTGTTTTTTTAAAAGTTAAAAAATGTTGAGAAACATTGCTATAAGGAGTTTTGAATACATATGAGCCAGACATATTTGAGAGGATCTGTTAATTCAGGTTGAACCAATGATAATAATATTAGACACCAAAAGTTTAGTTTTTCTTATCCTTATCAAACTGATAAAGATGTAGAAATAAATCTAGAGTAAAAAATATCAGCAGTTACAATGAATTAGATGTGAAATAAATGAGGATTCAGGTAAGTATGGTAACAATTGGAATTACAGCTTATTAAAATTTTCTCTCTCTGCTGAAGTAGAATGTACTAATGATTGATAGATTTTTAGGGTTAGATGACTCCAAAGGAAAATCAGGAGGCCTCTGACTGGCAACATGAGGCCCAATCTCCCTAATCCCATCTGGCCTGTCCCTCAGATGTGCTTCTTTTGCTTGTATCATAGTTTCGCATTCAGTTAAGAAGTATAAATTTCCTAGGATGCAATTTAGCCATAATGCTTATAATTGTTATCTTCTGATATATCAAAAACCATTCCAAAACGTAGGGTCTTAAAATAACCATTATTTACTTAGGTTCTGATTCTGAAGATTGACCATTTGGGCTGGGATCAGCTGGGTGGTTCTTCTGGTTTCTTCTGGGTCCTCTTATGCAGCTATGGATGGCTTTGCTGATCTTGGCTGAGCTCTCTCAGATGTCTGGGTGCCTTGACTAGGATGGCTTGTCTCTTGCATGGCTCCATGTCTTCTTGCATGCTCCACCAGACTGGCCTGGGGTTCTTTGCTCAGCAGGTGGCAGGGTTCCAAGAGAGCTGAAACATACAAGGTCTTTTGAGGTGCAGCCTCAAAATTGGCAAATGTCTTCCACAGTATTTTATTGGACAAAATAGGTTAAAGGCAGCCCAGATTCGAGGAGAGCATAAAGAAATAAGAATAATTATGGCCATTTTCGCAAACAATCTATTTCAATGCCTGTCTTCTCACCTGGGATATGGTCATTTTTGTGACATGCCTTAGAAAGAAAAGCATCCAAGAGATCCCTCTTCTGGGAGTTGATGATGAAGGAATTATTTCTAAGACAAACTTTCATTAAATTCATTGCTGCAGGATCTGGGGGGGGGCCTTAAAAATGAGCCACAATTTGGATGTAAAGTGGAAATCCCGACTCTTGTTATTTGCTTCCCTCGAGGATAAGAAACAGCGGTGTTATCAAGTGCCATACTTTACTACAAATATTAACCAACAACAGTTGACCCTCTCTGGGATTTTCCATTTAGTTATTTCCTGGAAGCTGTTCTCCTAATTTTCAACAGTGCTGTTATCTATGAGATGATCTTTCTTTTAGCTGTGCTGGGTTTTCAGGCGCATTAATATAGCTTAATATCTCTTCCCGTTGCTTCTCTAATTAAAAGCTTGTTGGATTTCCAAAGAAGAAATAATATATCCAAGTACTAGTAATAAAGACTGCTAATAATCAGGAGAAAACCACAGCAAGGAGCCACATTCACTAGACCTGAAGGATCTTCTGATAGGGCAAAAAAAAAGATGCAAGGGTCTGGGGAGCATTGCGGGGCAGTGACCCGGCTTTGAGAAGCCAGCCTCCCCGAGAGAGAGGCCTCTGCACAGGGAGGACCGCCAGTGGCTACGGTTCATGTGCCCGGCTCCCAGCTGGATGCATGCATCCTGGGTCCCAGTCTTTCCAATCACTGCCCCTCTCCTTTCCTGCTTCCCCAAGTCCCCCATTGCTCTTCTCCAGGATGCCTTTGCCCGCTTCCGTCCTCGCGGCAGGAACCGGTCCACCAGTTATGAGAATCCGCCACGAGATGGCGCCAGCGGTTCGGATTACAGCGCTTTCCCGGCTCCGCAGGTCCGGGGCGAGAGACCTCGGGGACTGAAGACGCCTCCCCTCTCTGCCGCCGTCGTTCTTTCTCCCACTTCTCCACCTTCTCACCCCATCCCCGCCCCACTTAAAATTAGATTCCTTCCAGCAGCGCTTTCTGCGAGATTTCGAAGGTGGAGGAAACGTGTGTGTGTTTGGTATGGGCTGTGGAGTGGGGATAGAAGAGGGCGTTTGTGGGTTGGGCGAGAACTTAGGGTGGCCCCTCCAGGGCTCAGGTTTAGCGCCAGAAGGGCACAGCAGCTGCCTGCTCTGCTCACATCCCCAGCGCCAGCCCCTCTCGAACATCGCCACCCGTCCCTCGTGCAGACGCCTGGAACCATCCCTGCAGGAACGGACTCCTGTGTGGCCATCCTCTCCCACCCAATCCACTCTTCTTTTCATGGTTCCATCCTCGTCTGTGACACCCGAGCATTTCCCGAAACTGAAACCCAGCCTGCTTTCTACCACCCCGCATCCAGCCTGTGGCGTGATGTCACCCCACGCCGTGAGCTGTCCCTTTCCTCTCCTTGCCTGCCGGATGGTGCTGCCATTGCTGGGTCACCTGTTTGCTTGATTACACAAGCCCTGGTACTGACACTGGGGACACAGCGGTGACATCCAAGTGAACTTTTAAGGATGAGTGGAAGTTAGCCAGGCAAGTGGGAGTAAAAGTATTCCTGATAGAGCAGCGGTTTTCAACTAGGGGTGATTTTGCCCCGTGGGGGACATTTGCAATGTCCGTAGACATTTTTGGTTGTTACAACCGGGAGAGAGAGGGGAGTTTGCTCCTGGAATCTGATGGGTAGAGGCCAAGGATGCTGCTAAACATCCTATAATGCCCAGAATGCCCCCTCAAACAAATAATTATTTAGCCCCCAAATATTAATAGTGCTGAGCTTGAGAAGCTGGTGATAGAATAGGCAGCAGAGAGAACAAGGCTTTTTTTGAGGGGGGTGGGTCTCACTCTGTTGCCCCGGCTAGAGTGCCCTGGCGTCAGCCTAGCTCACAGCAACCTCAAACTCCTGGGCTCAAGAGATCTTCCTGCCTCAGCCTCCGGAGCAGCTGGGACTGCAGGCATGCACCACCATGCCTGGCTAGTTTTTTCTATATATGTTTAGTTGTCCAGCTGATTTCTTTCTATTTTTAGTAGAGACGGCTCTCACTCTTGCTCAGGCTGGTCTCGAACTCTTGACCTCCAGCGATCCTCCCGCCTCGGCCTCCCAGAGTGCTAGAATTACAGGCATGAGCCACCGCGCCCGGCCAAAACAGGGCTTTCTGAGAAGCTGCTTGGTAGAGTTATTAAAATAGGAAGGCGCCATGGGAGATGTGAGTGGAAACCAGAGCAGGCTGGGCTGCGCTCAGGAGTTTGGGCTCCCTCCTAAGGGCCGTTGAGAGCCATTGGTGGGACCTATGGAGATTTATAAATATTTGGTGATGAAACAGGCACTATTTACCTCACTGGTTTGAACTGGGCTTTCTTTTCCAGACCTCTGTAGAGAAATATATTGCTATGCTATGATCCTTCTGAAGTAAACTAGAAGCATAATATTCATTTATTTCATAAACAAAATAATTGAACTTATAATCCAAAGCACTGTTTTAGGATTTTCATAAAGATTTTATCTTTCATCTTCCCGAAAGCCATATGTAATAGAGAGCTTTTTGGTTTTGTTTTTAAATCCCTGTTTTTTCAGAGGACACAGAAGCTCAGGGAGGATAAGTAACTTCCCAAATATCACAAAGGAGGTGAGGAATAAGGTCAGGATTTTAATCTGGAGCTGCAAGCGATCAGAGCCCAAGTTCTTAACCATACACTGTACTGTTATTATGCTATTTTGCTGTATTTCCAAAGAGTAATGGAAAGTAATAATCACTCACCTTTTATATGTCCAGTGGCCTCAAAAATAAAACTTAGATTTAACGTACTTTTTAAAAACTTAGTGTATTTATTTTCAAATAGTATAATCCAATAATATTTTTAAAGAATTTGAAAAAAACATACACTCCAAATATTTATGATCATAAAAAATAATAAAAAATAAAGCATTAAATTAAAAATTTAGGAAAAAGCCCAATAAACCTAAGAAAAGCAGAAAAACATAACAAAAGCAGACATTTATAAACTAGAAAACAAAAGAATTTTTATAGAAACTCATGAATTTGTCATTTGAAAAATTAGAGAAATATATAAACTAGTAGGTAATCTATTTTTTAAAAAGAAAAACATAAAATCACATATTAGAAATGATAATGTAATGCTAATTGTAAAGTCAGAGGAAATTAAAAGAACCAAAACTCATAATTTTTTCTCAATACTATGCAAATACCTTTGGGCACTTATATGAAATTGGTTGATGTTATAGGAAAATATGAAGTAACAAAACTGATCCTGAAAGAATAAAAATATATAGAGACCAAATACAATAAAAGAAAGAGAAATTTGCCAAAGAGCTACTGCCAGGTTCCATAAAAGGCACCAAGCCTCGATTATTTCACCGTATATTTGATGAACATGCAATTCGAATGCTGTTCAAACTTCTAAAGAATAAAATGAAAGAAGGGAACTCTTCCACATTTGTTTTATGATGTGAAAAATGGGTTAATATCAAGCCTGTCAAAGATAAAATAAAAAATAAAAAATTACATAGGCCAATCTTTATTTTGATTATTGATGTAAAAATTTGTGAAAAGAATTCAGTAGCAGATTAATGCAAATAATGATCCATGACTAAAGTGTTTATTCTAATACAATAGAATTCTGTAATTATTCTAATATTGTTAGGATTATTCAATATTAAGAAATGCGAAGGTTAATTTTATGTGTCAACTTAGGTGGGCTCAGTGCCCTGAAAGTTGGTTAAACATTATTCTGTATGTTTCTGAGCAGGTGCTTTTGGATGAGATTAATATTTAAATTGGTGGACTTTGAGGAAAGTAGAATGCCTTACATAATGTGGATGAGCCTCATCCAATCAGTTGAAATCCTGAATAGAAGAGAAAGACAAATCCTCCCCACAAGTAAGAGAGAATTCTCCAACAGCCAGCCTTTGGACTTGACCTGGAATATTACCTCTTCTTTGGCCTGCAGCCTGACAGTCCATCCTGCAGATTTTGGACTTGTAAGCTTCCATAATCCAATTCTTTATAATAAAACTCTCTCTACAGATAAATGTGTGTATACACACACACACACACACACACACACACAGACACACACACATCCCATTGATTCTGTTTCTCTGGAGAACCCTAATTCAGGAAGTTTATTAATGTAATTAATCCTATTAGTAGGTCAAAAGTAGAAAATCTTGATGATAGAATCAAAGATTCATTCTTCATCAAAAAAATCCTACTAAAATAAAATAAAACACTTTATTAACATGTGAAAATATATTTGTATCTCCCCAAAAGGAGGCTTCATGATTCATGTGAAAACAATAGGAACTCTTCCATGAAAGTTGGGAACAGGGCAAGGCTGCCCTCTATCACCATTTAAAAAACATTATTTAGTAAGTGTTAGCTAATACAGTTTGACAGGAAAAAGATGATAAATATAAAAATCATATGGGTGGAGGCAAAATTATCATCATTTACACATGATTTCATTGTTTAGCTGGAATAAGTTCTAGAAAAGAAACAATATTCTGAATAATAAATATACAGGGTGTCCCAAAAGTTGCCATACATAGGGAAAATGGGAAATTGTAGCTAAATATACCTTTATTTACAAAATATTCATTACAAAATTTTATAAAATTTTTCCTTTGTATGGAGACGTTGGGGACACCCTATATTATAAAACTACAGTAATTAAGACGGACTGGTACTGATCCACAAATCAATGCAACAGCATAGAATGTGAACAAACAAACCCAAATGCATACAGAAACTTAGTATGTTTTAAATTAGGTGTTACAAATTACTGGGGGGAAATGGGTTAGGTTATTGGTATTGGGACAATAGGGTGTTCATGTGGGGGAAAAAGAACAGGTTTGAATCCCTGCTTCACATTTTATACTGTAATAAATTAGTTTGATTAAATATTAATATTTGGGTAACAAAACTACAGAAAATTATGAAATAATTCTGTTGTATATCCTTAGAGTGTTATTTTTAAGTATGAACAAAAGCCAGCATCCATAATAGAAATTATAGATAAATGCAATTACATAAAAATACATTTTTATATGACAAAATAATAAACAAACATGGAAACAACCATTAAAGTGAGAAAAATTTTGCAGTTCAAATCACAAAATTTTACTATATAGTAGGCTAATTTCTTTACTATATAAACTGCTTCCACAAATTAGTAAGAAAAGACCAAATAACCAAGTTGAGAATAGGCAAAGGATATGATCAGTTGTTCATAAACAAGGAAACAGAATGGAGAAGATAACAAGGAACAGGACTAACTTTCCTGCCCTTGCATTGCTCACCTTCTACTGAGGTTAGAAAAGAAGATTCTCCGGATGAGTGTTCTTCACCTGCTGCTCGTTTCTCTTTTCTCATGATGGTTTTCTCCCTTCCTCCTCCTTCTACTCTTCTTATTCTTTAATTGTGATATAAATAACTTATAACGAAATGCACATATCTTGTATTCATTATGCATATCAACTGAGTAGCTGTATTGGGAAGTGTCCATCTGTTCTCCAAAGTGATTGCACTATTTTATCAGCAGCACATGAAATTTCTAGTTGCTCCACATTTTGTCACCATTTAATGTTGTCGGTCCTTTTGATTTTAACCATACCAGTGGGTTTGAAATAGTATTTTACTACAGTTTTAATTTACATTTCCCTAATGACTAATATGGTTGAGCACATTTTCATGAGCCCATTAGTCACTCCTGTATCTTCTTTGAAGTGTCTGTTGAATTTTTGGCCCATTTGAAAATTGACTTGTTGATTGTCTCACTGTAATTTGTATAAGATTTTTATGTATTCCGGATGCAAGTCCTTTGTCAGATGTATGTACTGCAAATATTTTACGCAGTCTGTGCCTTGTCTATTCATTTTTCTTAATGCTCTTTTATAAGTAAAAATTTAAATTTTGACCAAGTCCAATTTATCCTCTTTTTTTGTTATGATTAGTACTTTTTTGTCCTGTCCAAGAAATATTTGGACATTCAGAGTTGCAAATATATTCTCCCATATTTTCTTCCAAATCTTTATTGTCTGGGTCTCATGTTTAAGTCCATCATGCCTTTGAAATTAATTTTTACATATAGAGTGAGGAGGTCAAAGTTCATTTTTTTCTTTTCAGGGACCTAGTCATTCTGCTGATTCCTTTATAATTATTCATATTTTTCTTATGTTTTAAAAAAGAATTTATTGAAATGTAGCAAACACAACAGAAAAGTACATAAATCATAAATGTATATATTGATGAATTGTGATAGTCATGTGATCACAACTCAGTCCATGTAAAAGAATATTCCAAGCACCTTAGAAGCCATCTCTATGTCCTTTTATGATAACTTCCCTTGCTCTTCTCTCCAGGCCTGGAGGAAACCCTTGAGACATAGAAGTAGAGGCTTGGGTTCTGACATGTGAGGCTCTGACCAAGACTGGGCTTCTGAGTAGGGCTTCAGAGCCAGGAACAGGGTGATGGGGGCAATGAAGTCGATCCAACCTGGAGAGCAGGGTCAGGGCTGAGCAGGCAGCAGGCAGTTGGGACCTGGAGAGTGGAGTCAGGGCCAAGCAGGTGGTAGGCTGCTCCATAGGCTTGGGGACCGATGCCAAGTCAAGTGGGTGGAAGTCGGTTCTAGCATCCAGGGACCATGGAGTTCTCCCCACACACTCCAGGACCCACTGAAGCAGTTGCCCAAAGTCTCCCAGGTCAGAGTCTGTATGCTCAGATCCTGTTGCACTGTTGGGGAGGGGCACTTGGCTTCCAGTCACTGTGTACAGCTTAGAGGAACCTTCCTTTGGTCCCAGCACAGTGGGACAATATGAAGACCACTGCCACGAAGCTGAGTCCCATGCCGATCCGGCACCCTGCATCCAAGAGTTCAGGACAGCTTTAGCTGCTGTCTGAACCCACCACACCTTTTGTCTGGTGCAATGACTCTGCATAGACTCTATGCAGTTCACCAATATGTGGTAGCAGGGAAAGCCCTCTCACAACTCGGCCATAGTTCCTGCAGGGTGAGCATGGTGCCCCAGTGCTCTCTCCTGCTAATCTTCCCCTCACGTGCTTTGATATTATCAAATGTATTGTCCTGTCATCTTTTTTTTTTTTTTTTTTTTTTTACCCACACGGAGAATCCCATGCTGCTTCTGTGTGGTTTTACAATGTTTTTTCAGAGAATAGCTATCTGTAAATAGGCACCTGCTTCCTATGCACTCATATTTCCTTGGGAGCTGCAGGTTAATGGGCTGCTTCTAATCTGCCATTTTTCCCCCTCCTGATGTCTCCTTCTGATGGTGGCTTCAGGATAAATTAATTCTCCAGAGGCAACGGCCAGATCCAGGGCCTATTCCCACTGGTGGCCACAGGGGAAACTTTCCTTAGGCAGAGAGGCATGCTTGCAACTTGCTTGGTGCTGACTTCCTTCCTTGCAGCAGCAGCATGTCCATGGACCAGTGGTGCAAACTGGAGGAGATGGTGCTTGCTTGGGGCTGGGTCTGGGGCTGGAGCCAGGGGACAGGCACGGGTCGCCTCACTCTATTTATGTTTTTAAAAACATTTCTCAGTAATGTTTTACAGTTTTCTGTGAGGAGGTAACATATTTTATTAGCTTTATTTCTGATATTCAACCTTTTGATATTTTGCAAATAATATCATATTTAAAAATTTATTTTCTAATTTTTGCTTATTTAAAGAAATATAATTAATTTTTGCATAAAAACATTGTTAATTTATTAAGAATTATAAATTATAAGTTTATTGATTTTCTATACATAATCATATCATCTGCAAATATCAACTTATTAAAATGAAAGTTTATGGTATATATAGTACTAATGGAAATTAGTACTTTTACCACTTCTTTGTTAATGCAAGGGCCCTAGAGTTGTTTTCATGAATTTTAATTTTACATGCCTATTAATCCCTATACACAATTAATATTTTGATATATTCAATGTTTACTTAGCTTCACCCTCATATTTACCTTTCTTTTGCTCTTTCATTATTTCTGTGATTAATCTGAGATCATTTTCCTTACCTTTGTTATTATGTTTATTGTGGATCTGCTACTGATGAATTCTGTCAGTTTTTCACAGCCTGAAATATCTTTTTTGTTTTTTTAAGTTCTAAAGGATATTTTTCCCTGGAAAAGCTAACTTAGTAGTTGTTTTCTTCCAGTACTTTGAAGATGTTATTCCATTGTCTTCTGGATTCCATTATTTCCACTAAGAAGTAGCTGTAATTCTCGTTTTGCTTCTTTGAAGACAATGCCTCCTTTTTCTTCTGGGTACTTTCAACACATTTCTTCTCTTTATATTTTTTTCAGCAGAGTTCTTTTTTGCTTTGTATTATTTTATGTTTCACTTTTGATATTTTTCTGACTTATTACCAGTTTACTATTAATAATAATCTCTCTGTCTCTCTCCCTCTTTCCATACACACACACACACACACACACACACACACACACACATATTATTTATGTGTCTACGTATAATTGTTGTCTAAGAGAGAATGCAGGAAAAAAATGGAACTGAAGCAATACTTGAAGTGATACCAGATAGAAATTTTCTAAAACTAACAAAAGACATCGAGCCACAGATTTAAGAGAGACCAGGAACCCAAATCTAGGTATCTATATCTATATCTATACACACACACACACACACACACACACACACACACATTCCCATGGTTTGCTGTTAGACACATCTGTTGAGGTTTTAATATCAGTTTCATATGTTAAATTCTATTTTTTTATTGTACCATTTATAGTTCTCTAATGAAATCTATCATCTTTTCATCTAATTTCTGGAATCATAATAATAATTTATTATATTTTATGGACCATGTCTGCTAAAACCAATATTGAACCACATGTGTGTCTGTGTTTGTTATCTGTTTTTTCCCCTCCTGGTCTAAATTGTCTAGTTTTATTTCCTGATGTAACAATAATTTTTGACTAAATCCTATTTTGAACATAAAAATATTGTAGAGATGCTCTGGATGGTTTTATTTATGCCTAGAAAGGGCTCATTTTGCTTCTGGTAGGCATTTAGGATAGAATACAATAATTTTAGTCCAAGCATCTAATAAGATATTGACTTTATTTGAAGCTGGGCTTCAGTCTTTGTAGGGGATTGTCTGTGTCTGATTTATCCCTAGTTCTACAATATAGGTTCGTTAGGGGTCTCAACTGAAATCCTGAAGTATTTACCAGGACTACTCCCTCTCCAATTATTTTCTTCAAGTCTTGTAAGAATGTAGAAAATCCTTGTTCAGGCTCTCTGTCTCTTAGCTACCACTTGTGAATCATCAAACTCCTTGCTCACTTCTTTATAAATTCCTTCTCTTTGGGATCTTTGTTCAAGTTTTCACTGCCTTTTTAGCTCTCTAGTATTTTCAAATACATATTTTAAAAACACATTATCAAGCATTTCTAGTTTTTTTTTTTTTTTTTTTTTGGTGGGAGAGTTGATTTGAAACCAGCATTCTGTCATTACCAGAAGCATAAATCTCTGATTACTAATCTTTGAAGTATATACAGATTTCCTGGACCAGCTGTTTATAAGAGCCTTGTTGTATTAGTTCATTTTGTGTTGCTATAAAAGAAATACCCTAGGGATGGGTAATTTATAAAGAAAAGAGGTTTATTTAGCTTGTGTTTCTGCAGGCTGGATGAGAAACATTTCACCAGCATCTGCTTCTGGTGAGGGCTTCAGGGAGCTTCCAATCAAGGCAGAAGGCAACAGGGAAGCAGGTGTGTCAAATAATAGGAAAGGGAGCAAGAGAGGGAGGAGATGGTGCCAGGCTCTTTTAAACAACCAGCTCTTGCATGAGAACAAAATAAACTGAGAACTCACTCATTATTGTGGGCAGGGCACCAAGCCATTCATGAGGGATCTGCCCCCTCATGACCAAGCACCTCCCGCCAGACCCCAACACTGGGGACCAAATTTCAGCATGAGATTTGGAGGGGCCAAATAGCCAAGCCATATCACTTGTCTAGAAGAATACTCAGGGCTCTGTGTCAAGCTATGTGAAATTTTATGACCCAGGGTTTTGTGCATAAGTTCATCTAACTTTATTTCTTGTCTATAAACTAGACAGACATCTGTGGGATTTTTCTTTTTCCCCACTGCCACAGAGAAAGTGTTTATTGTTCCTGTGTTTATATTTCTCATGCTTATTTTTACTTTGTGAAGACCTCCAGGAAGATGAATGGAGAAATTCTAACTTTGTAATGCTATCGTTAAATCAGCAGGCTGACCTCATTTTTATTTTAAATGGATCACTCTGGTTATTGTGTGGAATATTATTTCAAATAGCAGAAGACTGGAATGAACCTGAGTGTACATGAATACAGGATGGTTAAATAAATTATGATAAATTCATTTAATAAAACATCATGGCAATTAAAAATAATTAGGTTTCTTTGTAATGACATGGAACTATTCCAAGTGTTATTAGGTGAAAAAAGGAAGGTGTAGATCAATGTGTGTGGTATTTCTGCTATCATTTATGTGAAAAAGGAATATGCACACATATTTTTGTAAATGTATAGACTGTCTTTAGAATAATATACAAAAACTACTAGAAGTTACTAGTTTCTAGGAAAGCTACTTCTAGGGGATGGAACAAAGTCAGTGGGGGACAGGTCCAGGATGGACATTAAAATTTCAATGCACGTCTTTCTGTATCTTTTGGATGTTGTATTGTGGGCATGTTTTACCTATTAAAAAATGTAAACAAAAATGTTATTTAAAAGAAAACATTTATTTTACAGTCCTCCAGTGATATAATTTTCATTTATGAGCATTGCTAAACTACCTACTCCTTCCATTATTTGTTTATTAAAATATATATTTGATAGAATTATAATTACAGAATTTTGTGTCTTTTTCTTGACACAATGACATTTTTCATATCCTTATATTGCCTTCAAAATTATTATTTAAAAATTTTATATAATATTTTGTTTAGTTCAAGTATCATAATGTATTTATTCTCTCCCCAATGTAGGTGTTTCTATATTTACATATTTCCTTATAATGTGTAACATGGTTATGAGCATCTTTGTGATTGTATATATAATTGGTCCCTATAATTAGCTCTAATGCTTTCTGGTTATTTGATAAGGTTGAATGTAAATAAAGCAAGCACTATATGGAGTTGAAAAAAGGTCAGAAATGATTATAGGTGATCCTTTGAGATATCCTTAATAAGCACAGCAATTTTCATTCATCCTATCATTTGACAATATAGGTAAAACAAACAGAGTTGTTGCTCTTTAAATATAGATACAGTAAAAATTGAACTCATAGGAAATAGTGCACTTAAAGAATCATTAATTATTACCTAATTACTTGCACCACTGTGGCACAGACAGAAAAGTACTCTGCAATGATGAAGTTGTCAATTACAGTTGATAATTAAGGGGCCAGGTGCATATTTAACTTAACAAGATGAATATCTGCCCAGATGTTGTTTGTCTGCTGCTTCATTACCAGGTAGGTTAGAAGATTTTCATAAACTAGAAAGACTATTAAATGCATAACCTTGCTACATCAAGAAACCTTTAACAAATCTGTTACTATAGCCAATATTCATTTAAGAAGGCTGTTCTTCTTTCTAGAGAGTTGCAGAATTGAGCACATGTATGTAATACCATCTTTGCAGATTTTCAGCGAAATGGCTATTTGAATATAAATAGGGCAAAAATACAATAATATTGGGAACTAGAGACACTGTCTCCCCATGCCAGAAACATGAAAGAATTTTATGCAAGATTTAAAATGCCAGATTAAAAGAAGACAACAAAAAATCAATCCATGTCTGGATTATTCCAAGGAAATCAAAATCATTGGATGCAAGAGATGAAGATTCTGCCAGAATTATAGTCAGATATCCTGAATTGAAGGGGAAAGGCTGGGAGGAAAGGACTGGCTGCAGGAAAAAGGAAGTCAGCTCATGTCAGTGCTTGTATTAGGTTGCTGGGGTTGCCATAAAAATGTTACAGTCTAGTTGGCTTTAATATGGAATTTACTTTCTCATGGTTGTGGAGGCTGGAAGTCCAAGATCAAGGTGCTGGTGAGGTTGGTTACTTTTGTGGCCTCTCTTCTTGGCTCACATGTGGTTGCCTCTCCTTATGTACTCACGTGACTCTTTTTCTATGTGTGCATATCTTCCTATTCTTATAGGAGAACCAGTCATATTGGATTAGGGTCGCACCTTTATGATCTCATGTAACCTTAATTACCTCTTTAAGACTGTTTTCAAATGCAGTCATCCTTAGTCCTTCATCACATGAATTTGTTGGGAGAAGGGGAGACTCAATTTGCTCCATAACACTCCTCTCCTTAAAACTCTCCGAAGTCCTTAAAATGTTCTGCAAGGCTCCATGTAATCTGGTTCAATGCTGCCTCTCTAACATTTTCTCTTAAACATTTCTCCTTTGTGTATTTCACTCCAACCACATTGATCTTATTGTGTCTCTGACTCCATACTCCCCCACTTCAGACCTTTGTGATGGCTATTTTCTGTCCTTGGGACACTTTGCCTTCAGACAGCCGCAGAACTAGCTCTCCCACTGCTGCAAGGTCTCTGTGCAAAGAGTCCCTTGCCAATTAAGTGTTTTCTGACCATGACATACAAAATAGAATTCACTGTCACTCTCTTTGCCTTCTTACTCAGCTTTATTGTCTGTTTTCATAGCACTTAAATCTTGTGATATATATTCGTTTGCTTATTCTCCATGTGTTCTAGTAGATTTAACTTATATGAGGTCAGGAGCTTGAGCTTCTGTTACTGTTACCACAGCTAGGCAGAGAAGACATGACTTAGGAAAGCAATACTATTTGATTGACAGCAGATGTTAGCAGCAAAAACAGAAGGCAGTGGACAATGGAATGTTTTCAATTTGTTGACAGAAAATAATTCCCAACCTAGAAAATTGTCTTGCAAGTCATTTTCAGGTAAACCAAAATGGAAGTAATTTGCCTTTGAGAGACATTCATTAAAGAAATGTTGGCTCAGGTAAAAGGAAAATGATCCCCCAAAATATTTGATCTAAGAAGCAAGAAGAAAAGGTAGGAAAATGAAAAATAGATAAGTGTATAAATCTAAACACATATTATTTAAATAAATAGTAATGTCTAAGTTGTGAAGTTAAAAAAAGAATCAAAATATAAATAGCACTAGAATGTTTATAGCAGCACAATTCACAATTGCAAAGATGTGGAAACAACCCAAGTGCTCATCAATACATGAGTAGATTAACAAAATATGGTATATGTATACCATGGAGTTCTACTCAGCCACAAAAAACAATGGTGATCTAGCACCTATTGTATTGTCCTGGATAGAGTTGGAGCCCATTCTACTAAGTGAAGTATCCCAAGAATGGAAAAACAAGCACCACATGTATTCACCATCAAATTGGTATTAACTGATCAACACTTATGTGCACATATAGTAGTAACATTCATCAGGTGTCAGGCAGATGGGAGGGGGAGGAGGGGATGGGTATATACATACTAATGGGTGTGGTGTGCACTGTCTGGATGATGGACATGCTTGAAACTCTGACTCGGGTGGGGCAAGAGCAATATACCTAACCTAAACATGTGTACCCCTGTAATATGCTGAAATTAAAAAAATATATAAATAGCATTGTAAAATTTCAAACCAGTAGAATAGCAAAAATGGGTTAAAAAAGAATAAAAAAGCTTACCAGTTATAAAAAAATAAAAGAAGCATAGAAGGAAATGGGATAAATATAAATCAATTAAAAAGGTCGTTGAAATCAGTTAAAATACACCAATAATCAAAACAAAAGTAGAGTAAATCTACCAGTTATAAGATGAAGTTTGTCAGATTGGGTTAAAATGAAAAAACAATAGCCATTTATTTTATTTTATTTTTTAAAAGAAGAACCTTCAAAGAGTGTCAGTGAAAGGATGGAAAAATATATACCATGCAATACTAACTAAAAGAAAGCTACAGTAGCACCATTAAATATAGAAAAAATACAATTTAAGTGAAGTAAAATAATTCAGGATAAGGAGGGTCACTATATAATATAAAAATCTTAGTTTACCAGGAAGACATAACCACTATAAATTCTCTGCACCTAAGAACGTAATCTAGAGAAATATAAATGGCAATACATACGTCAAATTTATAAAACTATAAGAACAAATTGACAAAGTCCCTATTGTAATGGGAGATTTCATCACAACTCATTCAATTATAGATAGGCAGACAAAAATTAGTAAAGCTAGAGAAAATTTGTACAATGCAGTCTCATAAATTTGAACCAATGGAGCTTGTAAGAAATTCTGCACCTGACAAATATATTTTCTTCTCAAGTGCAATAAAATATGTATAAAAATTTATAGCAATTTCAACAGTAATATCTTGTTCTCTAACCTCAGCTCCATTAGAAATAAAAAATATTTAAAACTCCACACATTTGAAATAAAAAACACTTTCAAATAATTTAGGTATTAAAGAAGAAAAACTAATCAAAATACAAAATACTTAGAACTAAGTAATAACAAAAATATGATACATGAAAACTTGTATAATACCTTACTGTAGGCAATTGTAACAGAAAGAAAACAAAAACAAAAACAAAAAACTTGCATAATACTTTCAATTTGTAGCACAATGGTACTTAGAAGGAGATTTATAACCTTTAATTCTTAATATTTAAGGAGCTTTAAAAAGTCAGTAGCATAAAAGATCCAAATCAAAAGAAACAATACAGAAATAAAAGAAAATCTCAAAACAGAATGTTCAAATAACTAACATTAATTATTAATAAAAACAACTTAATGTCTTAACAATTACTTTCTGATTGGCTTTAAAAAAAAGAGCAGGAAACCCACTTATGTGCTATGTGCAAAGGAAACATCTAAACTCTGGTGAAATCGGGAAAGTAAATTTAATGAAATGGATCCGAATATATCAGGCAACCCAATCCAAAATAAAAAACAAAAAATTAATACATTGATAAAAGACCCAATCATGATGTAAGTATATGATCATGATCATAAACATTTATGTACAGAATAACATAGTATCATATATAATAAACATGATGTTAAAAATATGAGGACAAATTGACAGACATACAATTGTATTTGAATGATTTAGCAAGACTTCTTTAGCCTCTGGTAGATCCATAAACCCAGAATAAACATACAGTGTACTTATGCATTCCAAATTAATATGATTGATTTAACAGGTACATAAAAATCTCCATATACAATCAGAAATTCACTTTTTACCAAAATTATATTTGTACATAACAAAGGGGCTTCAACAATTTCCCTACTAAGTTAGATTCTTTCATTGCATAAAAAATAATGACTATCGATGAATTAAGTGTTCTATTAATACTAGGAAAAGACCCGTAACAATCTCAACTATGTTAATCAGGAGTCTTTGGTTGCAAGAGACAGAAGTCCAGCACCAATTAGCTCAAGCCAAGAAGAAGGGTTTATGGACACTTCCCCAGACTATGAAAAAATGGGGTGAAGCTGGCCTTAGGATAAGAGGGTTCAGAGACTGTATCAGGATGTAAGACTTTCCCTCATTATTTTTCATTTCCATTCTTCTCTCATTCCTTCTGCACAGGGCTTCTCCACATAGTGGAGGACATGGCTATTTTGGGAGCCCGTAGCTGAATCAGGATTCCGGTACCAGAGTGGCTTGCAAGCTCGCCCTAATGGGAAAGGAAAAGGGGCTGGAAGTGAGTGTTCACAGTGTGTCTTTCACAGGTGGCTTCATTTACCTGGTGGACGGCCTTACGCCTGGTTGGTCCACCCGTGACCACAGGGTCCCTCGCACAGGAAACTTGTTCATACTGGCAGACGCCCTTGTGGCTCTTGTCTGGCCCATGTCCAGTGTACACCTGGCTGCACATAGCTCTGGGGCTGGGAGCCGGTCCTTGTGTTCCCCCAGCATCCCTGGGAAGACCGGGCCTGGGGCAGCCCTGCTCTTCAAACGGAAGGCTCAAATTTGATACACCAGCACGGCGGGAAACACGTTCAAAGATTCTTACTTACGGATCCTGGGCAGGGAGAGAGAAGTGAATTGCCGAGGGAGGTCCTCCGTCTTGGGTTGCACGAAGCAGGAACGAAGAGTCAGGCACAGAAAGAGAGAGGGCGCGTGGTGGCTCTCAGGACATGTCAGGGGGTAGGGTACCAGCTGCTTGAGTTTCATAGGCAAATGCCTGCACGTTCCAGGAGAGCAGCGGGAAAAGCGCAGAGCACAGTCCGCTAGGAGGGAGAGACGCCTCTAAGTTCTCATCGCTGCCCACCAGCTGGCGCAACATAGGTGTGATGTGGAACTGAACACTGTGTGCAGGGTGACTGACCCCTGCTTCCGTTATCAGGAAGTTTAACTTGTATTCAAAACGGATGCTGAAGCAACATGAAAGTATAAGAAAGTATACTGAAAGTATATGGGCTGTGACCACGCTAGACGCAGGAACATCTTTCCCTCTCCGTGGCTGTAGCTGAGACAGTCACTGTGTGTTCATTTCCTTGTAGCTTCTTCTTGGATCAAAGGAATATGGCCCTTCTGGTTGGAGGTACTTAAGAGCAGGCGAGTTCTCTGCGTTCTCTCTCTTACATGACGACCTGGAAGCCCTGTGTTGAGAAGCAAAGCTATGGGGATCCTTGAGTTATAACTTGTAGAACTGGTGGTCCAGAGTGCTAGTAAGGCTAACCACGCTTAATAGTCAGTGGTTGTTATTCTGGAGTCATAAAACACCCACATCCAATATTTTGTTCATACTACTATCCTCTGACTCAATTCACGATCAAATTTAAGTAAAGACTGGGCAAATTTTCAATATATTTGACTTCTCAAGTAATCAGAGGTCAGAATGCCGGGTATTAATAGCCACCATTTATATGCATTTACTATGTAAATGAAATTAGGTTAGGAGATTTCACAGGCTGATAGATTATTTATTCATTAGAGGACATTTTGCAAGACAAATAGTAGTATCCCTGTGTTTACAGTTGAGCGCATAGAGGCAAGATAGTTAACTTGCAGTTGACCGCCTAAAACTGCAGATGACTCATATTAATACGTGATAGAAAGAGGATTTGCAGTTAGGTCAGCCTGACTCCAAGCCCTACTCATTTCACTACAGAACACGGTGCATTTGGAACACCTAAGTGTGCAGCATATGTAAAATGTCTGACGGTCTCAATGATTCCCAGGGGCTAGTCTGTACTGGTAGAGTCCAAGGGCTGATTCCTGGAGCTCCAGCCCTCTTTATGTGGCACAGGCACCACCACCCCCAACACCTTGTTCCATGGGTATCAGAAGAGAAGACATTCCCTGCTCAAGGTCTCCCTGCAGCTTGACCTTCTAGAGGACCCATGCTTTGCCTCTTTGGTGGTAGCCCTGGGATTTCCCATGTCACTGTCTGGCATTGGCAGGCTCTGTTTGTGGAAGGCACCTGTGCTGGGGTGCTGGGTCCCAGCACACATGGGGCTCCACCCCACATAATGGGACCGATTGGTTGGATGCTTGAGTCTTGACCATCCCCATAGCATGACCTCTGGGAGGAGGAAGTTAGATTTGGATAATTCTGTCCTAGTTTTTCAGATCAGTATTTCACTAAATACAATAGTGCCCTCCCTTATCTGTGGGGGATAAATTCTAAGACCCCTAGGGGATGTCTGAACCTGTGGATAGTACCAAACCCTATATATACTATGTTTTTTCCTTTACATACAGACCTATGATAAAATATAATTTATAAATTAGGCACAGTAAGAGATTAACAACAATGACTAATAATAAAATAAAACAATTATAATAGCATACTGTAAGGAAAATTATATGAATGTGATCTCTCTTTTTCTCTCTCAAAAATATCTTATTGTACTGTAGAGTGGGAAACTGAAACCAAGGAAAGACAAACCGTGGATAAGGGAGGACCACTGCATTTTCCTGTATTTTAAAAAAAGTCAAGTTTATTGAGGATTAATTTGCATGCTTTTTAATGTTTTGGTAGACCCCCTTTTCCCTTGTTTTTTTTCTGGTTATTTTTATAATACATATTTATTATAAAAATACAAACAATACAGAAATATATAAGACAAAAAGTAAAAAGCTTTTTCATTCTTTTAAAAATCACGATTTATTAGGTACTTGCTATGTCCCATATACTTTATATACATACCCTTATCTAGTTCTTGCAAACAACTCTATGAATGGACATTGTGATTTCTATTTTGTAGGTGACAGAAAGAGGCACACAGATTAAACCATCTATCCAGAAGACTGAAACCCACATTCTGTTAACCGTTGCACTGGGTTGTATTGAATTCTTGCTTAGCTAACTGTGAGCTTTCTCCCTTTGACTCTGTCTCTACTCTATGTGATCTTTATTAGAACCTCTTTCTCCCTCTTTGACTTCAGTTATATCTCTTTTTGAAATGATATGTTCTGTGGGATACTCACTAGCTAATAAGCTTTGTAAGAGCAAGAAGTAATGTTTAGTTAGATTGCTGCTGTACCTATAGCACAAAATCTAACATGGAATGGCTCAGCAGTACATCGTTATGGAATCAATAAATGAATAAATGAATGAATAGAGATTTATCTGAGTGGCCCAGTGTACACATTATCTCATTTGGTCTTATTAAAACAAAATTAAGTTCATTTGAAATGGACAATGTACACTGTTCCCCTGCTGAATTCAAGTCATAAGTTTCATACTATTGCTTGTTTATACAAGAATTTAGTAAGAATAATAATAAGAATTTAGGATTTTTTATGTGTTCTTTGAAGAAGCCAAATGTTCTTTTTTATCTATTAATGTTGATCTGTCTTTCATTATACTCTGTTTTCACTGTTTGATGTTGGCATTTTTCTCTCTTGCCACATGTAAAGCCCTTCTCCTCTCTTCGGGAGTATCTTGCCAAAAATTTCTTCTCAGATCTCAGTGGATGCACTCTTGCCTCATACTGGTAGTCATCATGTTAGCATTTCAAAATTCAGCTCAAAAACCCAACCCAGGCCTGACACGGTGGCTCACGCCTGTAATCCTAGCACTCTGGGAGGCCGAGGCGGGAGGATCACTTGAGCTCAAGAGTTCGAGACCAACCTGAGCAAGAGTGAGACCATGTCTCTACTAAAAATAGAAAAACTAGCTGGGCATGGTAACACCGCTGCACTCTACCCAGGGTGACAGAATGAGACTCTTATCTAAATAAATAAATAAATAAATCCAGTTGATCACTTATCCCAGCCTCCTTTCTGTTCCAGAGTCAGAGCTTTCACGAGGAAAAGGAGTAGAAAACGCCATCTGAATCTTTTTTGATTTTCCATTCAGGTGGTGTTTTCAACTCTTTCCTCCACGTTTCCTTGGCTTAGCATTTGTTCTCTGTTAAATTATGTAAGCAGCAACTGCCCAGGGGATTGCGATGCTTTGGAAGTTTCCTTAAAGACCATACACATGCTGTCAGAAGAGGGCAGCTGCTGGGAGCAGCTAGTCTGGCAGCTTGGGGGTCTCTGCATGGGCACTGGGCTGTGTCTCCCCTGGGTTCTCACCTGCCCACAGGGGCACACCTCGTGCTCTTCTCCGCTTCAGCCACATCCCAGAGGCAGCCTGACTTCCAGCTTCCTGCAAGAGGGTGGGTTGACCTTGAAGAAGTTGGTAGTAAACCTTGCTTGATCACCTGGGAAATGTAACTTAGTTCAAAAAGAGAATTAGTGAATTGAGAGTTGTGGAATCACAAGTCTTAAAAAGAAAAGCCACTAAAAGAGTTAATTATGCTAGTGTTTCTCCACCCATTTTGTGGATGAAAGAGCTTCCGAATCATGGCCTGTCAATCTGTTCCTTCACATAAAAGACTCTCCCTTTGAAAACAGCCCTCATATGAAAGTCTGGGAGCCAGTATCAATATTTATTAGCTGTCTTCTCCTGTTGTATCACGGATTTATAGGACAACTAGTTATCCTGAACTCCCTAAGCTGTTTTAAGGATTGAGGTAAAATTAAACCTGTCAGCTGATCCTTGGGAGGATAAGAAAGTTTCAGACATTCCTGCAAAGTACAAACAAACAAACAAACAGTACTTAAAAAAGAATCTCTATTTAGAAAAATATTTCTTCTTTTGTCTCTCTTTTTTTAAAATTTCCCCAGCCCCATGGTTCCTGGTGATTGGTATCTGAAGGCAGAGTTCCCCTGAGAATGCCCGGCACATTCTTCTACAACTACATAGGTCAAAAGAGAGGAGGAGATGTATGTTACCCACTGATTGACGGGAAAACAAAAATTAACAATCTCTAGAAGCTGTCTAGGAGGAAAAATAAACCTACAACTATGAAAGAAAGAAAAAATAAAACTTTCTTTTTAAAAAATTAATTTTGGAGAAAAATTAGGTCTGCCAGGAACACTGACAAAAGCTCAAAGTCCAATATGAGGAACCGAAACTGCTCAGATGGTCCATGTGAGTTAAAATTAGTGCCAGAGTGGATTTAGAAAGAACTAGACTGGCTTTTCCCTAAAGGGAAACGTAATAATTAGTCAACAGCCAAGTGTGCTGAGCTGTGTACAAGATATGACTCCCATTTTGAAATTTCCAAGGATTTTCTAGGAATGAGCATAGAAGTTGCTGTTTGTTGAGTGAGTGAAGGAATGGAGTGAATGGCCAAGGTTGACGACACTTCTCTGACCTGGCCAGACTGCCCCTGGAATATTGTATTCAAACCAAAGGACCACTTAGATGGTGACCAGCCTGGGGACCACGTTCTATGGGAATTTTGAAGAAATAGGGGAAAATTACCTTTTGAGAGGAGACATTTAAAGAGGTAGAGATAGCTTACAGCTGCTTCCGAATATTTAGAGGCTTACTGGATTAAATAAAAACTGAGCATCAATTCAGAGCCAGACACCGCGTGTGCTGCCAGGGGTGCGTAGAGGAGAATATGAATATATCCCCCCTTCTGGGCACTTCTCATGCTGGAAGAAGCTGAGACTGATTCTACATGCTTCTAAACAGGAAACCAGGAATAATAGCAGCAGTTATAAGAGAGGAAGATTTCGGTTTAATAAAAGGAAGAGGGTCCTTACATACAGACCTGTCCCAAATTGGAAGGGGCTGCATAAGAGACTGTAAAAGCATGATGAGGGGACCTAGAGGTCATATAGCAAGTATTGTGGAGAGACCGGATGAGCACCTGTTTGGGGATCTCCTTGGGCAGGATGCTCAGCTCCCCTCTCACGAATATGTGTGTCTCTGAATCATAAAGTTTGAAGAAAAGAGGACAGAGTAACCAAATATTAATCATAAAGGGCTCATAGTTTGAGTTACCTGAAACATAAATAATCCTTGCTAATTTTATCGAGAGCTTACGAAGTCCTTGAGAGTGTTGGGTGGTATCTATCCTACGTGGTGGTACTACTTCATCTCCTTTTCACACCTGAGAAAACTGAGCTAAAGTAACTCCATCAAAACGACAGGACAGCTAAGCTGGCATGTGATCCAAGGCCCATGTCCTAACCTCCGGGCTGCGCTGCCTCCCTCACCCAGAACTTCCTTCATTTCTTAACTCAAACTTGCACTTGAGTGCCTTTCAGGAATGACACCCGCAAGATCCTGGGAATGTGTTTAGTTTGCTACAACGTGTATAAACTCATGAGAATGCATTTCAAATATTATCCAACTGTGGGAATGTGAGTCACTGCAGAAAATTATTTAGAGCAAGAGTTTTTAACGAGAGGTCTATGTCTGCATTCATGTCCGTGTGTATGTGTGTGGGCGGGTATGGGTGCTTGCTCACATGTTACTCTATGAAGAGATCCTGTATCTTTAACTAGATTCTCAAAGGGATGACTGATAACCTCACAAAAGGATAAGAAATGCTGATTTAAGGTTTTCTTCAGCTTCTGTGAAGAAAAAGGGGTCTGTCCAGGAATAAGTTTTCAGTCCCAAATGAGAATCATCTAGTTTAAAACAAAACAAAAAAAACCACAAACCAGCAATTGAAGTTATTAAACCAGTTCATTCTGATTGTAAAAGACATCTAGATTTCACCTTCTGGGATTCACTTCACTAGGTGTTTCAGACCCTGTGTGGGGAGGCATTTAATGGACGTGTTTTTTCCCCCAAAGAAAGTTGGGAAATGCAGGGAGAACATAGGCACTGGCTTGGATGGGGGACATGAGAGTTACTCACTGGCTCTTCTTAAGCACCCATCCCCTAGGCTTTTGCAATATTCAACAGTGGAGTCTCTGAGTGATCATTTTCTTCCCACAACACTGCATTTTTTCTGCCTTCAGTGCTTGCCTAACATCACCAAGCAATGCATGCCAGCAAAAACATAGGCAACAAAATGGAAATCATGTAGATCAAAAGCAGTCAGATTTCCAAGCAGAAAAATTCATCTCTGTTTCAGAGCATCTGAAGATGCTCTCGCCATTCTTGCTGAATGCTTTTGATGCCAGATAACTGCAGGAGAATGAAACTCTCCTTGCATAATAACCACATGCTCATTTGTGCTATCTGTTGAGATTGTTCTTTGGCAGAAAAAATTTTTCAGAAGCTATTAGGAGAAGAGAGGGTGTGGTTTTATTAACTAGTGGTATATTAAGCATTTAATGGTTGTATTTCCATATTTCTACTAACACCACACAAAATACCAGTACCACTTTGCCTTTTTATTAACAGTTCATTCTCTTGTTGGAAACTACTGAGAAAACAGAAATAAAGTCAAATTTTTTCAACTAATGGAAAGATCACTTCTATTCTGACTCAGCTTTCTTTTTCCTTGCTTAATTTTCACATCTGCTTTGGAAGAATGGCCCCTTAGCCTACGTATCCAGCACAGCCCTATATTAACTTGCTGAAATCTCACTTACGTAACCTGCTTGGCCCTTGCATAGCTTTTGCAAATTGAGGTTTCTTAGTTGTTACTAGCAATAGTTCTTGGTTTGTTAGCCATGAGGCTGTTGGTCAGTATAGATTGGCTTTGTTAATTATCTCAGGGTTAAACAACACAGCTGATATTTGTACAGTTTATCACAGTTTATTAACTGCCTTCATATTCAGATCTCTTCTAATCCTGTGAAACATGTTTGCTCAGAAAAAAAAAGAATTTCCTCAGCAAAACGTTTCATTAGGTGGTTGTCTTGCAAAAATGTGCAAAAGTGACCCAATGAATCCATACTCCTCTGAACAACGTGGTTAATCATTGTGTTTCTTGGTCCCTTCCTTAACCCATCCCTGGACGTGCCTTGGGAAAGACAGTGAGCCTGATGGAGTTCCTTGCCATCACCAGCTCTCAAAACAAGCACCATGAGGATGGCCTGTGGGAGGGGTGGAGTTTAGGTGCTGGTGGCAGTGGACAGACAGACAGCAGCCATAGCTGCCAGGAGGGAAGAGGCCAAGGCCCACAGAGGACAGGGCTTGCAGAGAACCTCTGCTCCAGGATCCCCTGTAGGATATGATGTTACATTCAGTTATTACAACTCCTCTTCACTTTGACAATTTCTCACACTTTCCCTGTTTTTGATGCCCTTGGCAGTTTTGAGGAGTAGTTGTCAGGTATTTTGTAGGATCCTCCACTCTCAGAATTTGTCCTATATTTTTCTCATGATTAAACTGTGGTTATGGGTTTGGGGGAAGAAGACCACAGGGGTAAAGTGCCATTTTCATCACATCATATCAATATATTATCAATACAGTTAGTTTATGACTTGATTTTGACCTTGATAACCTGAAGGACGTAGCCTTTATCAGATCTCTCCACTGTAAAGTTACTCTTTTTCCCCAACCCACTATGTGCAGCCCACATCTAAGGAGTAGACAGCTAGGCTCCCCTCCTCGAGGGCAAAGTCTTTACATAAATTATTTTGACTTCTTTTTTTTCTTTTTTTTTTTTTTTTTGAGACAGAGTCTCACTTTGTTGCCCGGGGCTAGAGTGCCATGGCGTTAGCCTAGCTCACAGCAACCTCAAACTCCTGGGTTGAAGCGATCCTTCTGCCTCCGCCTCCCAAGTAGCTGGGACTACAGGCATGCACCACCATGCCCGGCTAATTTTTTTAATATATATTTAGTTGGCCAATTAATTTCTTTCTATTATTAGTAGAGATGGGGTCTCACTCTCGCTCAGGCTGGCCTCGAACTCCTGACCTTGAGCAATCCACCCACCTCGGCCTCCCAGAGTGCTAGGATTACAGGCGTGAGCCACCGCGCCTGGCCACCGATTCTCTTTTGTTGTTCAAAAGCCAGGTGCTCGCCCTCCAGGCTCCAAGCCATGAGGTGGGCTATCCCTCCATGGGGAGCACTCTTTCTCATCTTTGCTTAAAATATTCCTACTCATCCTTCTAGACCCGCTTCCAAAGACCCCTCCTCCAGGAAGCCCGCTTGCCTGCCCCAGCGGCACAAACCTGATTCCCCTCGGGGCTCCCCCAGCCCCTGTCTCTCCCTGGAACCAGCCCTGACCACACAAGGTTTGGGGGTATCTCAGTCTCTCCAGCTCTGGGTCCCCGAGATTAGAGGTGCTTCCAGAGCAGAGCCTGGGCTGAGTCTCCCCAGAGATCCCCACAGTGGGGGTTGGCAAGTCAATGAGAGAAAAGAAAAGATGACCAAGGCCCCCAGAGCTGCAGGGGCCTTGGGTTCTGCAGGGGCCACGCACGGGCTGGGCAGGGAGGGGCTGCCAAGTGTCAGGTGGTGCCACGACCCACCACTGGGTGTTCCAGGAACCCCCAATAAGAGAGGGGTGCACAACTGTGGAACAGACAGATAGGAATTTGACCCGAAGCAGGCTTGGGGCACGGAAGGGAAAGAGCGGGAAAGGCGTGGGCATGGGGTGCACGGACAGAGGAAGGGATCTGGTGGGGCAGTGGGAAAGAGGGGCTCCCCTCAGCCACTCTCGCTTCTCTGCCATCCCAGGCCCCAGCCCACCTCCACTTCTGGCTCCCTGAGCCCCTTCCCGATCCCGGGGAAGCCCCCCACCCTGACACCCCAGACCCGTCCTGCTGCCACACTCACCAGGCCCAGGTGACCCAAGAACCAGTTCCGTTTCGGGGGCTGCGGGAAACAGCGGAGGCGGCTGCAGGTGCCGTAGAAGGCGTAGGTCCAGGCCAGGACGCGGGCCAGGAGCCAGGAGGCCCCAAGCAGCAGCAGCAGCAGCCACGGGGAGGCGGCCAGCGGCCCCAGGCCCAGCCAGGACAGGCTCAGCTGTGGCATCCTGCAGGGCAGATGGGTGCCGGGGGAGCTCCTGAGGCCCGGGAGAGGGACGGGGGCTCCAGGGCCAGTGCAGGGGGCAGGACAGGAGGGCGCAGAGATGGGTAAACAATGCCTGAGAGCTAAAGTCTACAAAGGCCCAGCTGAACCTGCAGCCAGCTCGCCTGCAGCTGTGTAGGACGCACATAGAAAGGGACAGAGAGAGGCTGAGGACCGTCAAAAGGCCCAGCCAGATTCCACGGGAGGCTGCCAGGGGCTCAGTTTCCAGGAAATCACCAATCCCAGGGCCACGTCCCTGGAGCCGCCCAGCTTGGGCAGCCCCTCCTCCCCCAGGCCAGGACCCCGCAGCCCACCACCCCCAGCCTGGCACCTTCTCTCAGGAGCCTCTTGTACACACAACCTCCTCTTCCCCTGTCCGAGGCAGTCTTTGCCCTGGGCCCTGATAATGGCGGCTGGAGCAGGGCTGGGCGGGGCTGGGCCATGCCAGGGCAGGCGACCAAATCACGGGGACATGGGGACAGGGAAGCAGCTATGTGCAGGGGAATCAGCTCACAATGACATAGCACCTCCCACATTGGGGAGTGGGGTTGAATCAGGGGTGATCAAAGGTCACTCAGAGTCCCAAGGTTTACACACCAGTGTGTGGCATATAAAAGCGTCAACTGGAGGGCTCAGGTGCCCGGCGAGTGGGGCAACGCCAACCTTTGTCCCTGTCATCTCCTGAGTGCCTGTCCAAGTGTGGGCCTGCAGGAGAACATGCACCATTTCTCGGGGCAGATTGAGGAGGCTTAGAGATGAGAGCCCAGGGGCCCAGGATGCACAGTCTGGCAGGAGTTCGAGTCCTGCCTGGAGGCAGCCCAGGCCCTG
>CAUYMX010029058.1:0-38264 GCA_963573855.1 Lepilemur septentrionalis | reverse complement strand
AAACTACAAAACATTTACAGTACAATGTTTACAGTCACAATTTGTAGTGAGCTGATTTCCCAAAATATATTACAACTCAAGTTGACTTATCTTGTTACATTCGAAAACCTACTCTGTCAAAGTAGTCCAGAGAGTACATACATAGTACTCCAACTGTACCTAAGTACAACCAACACTCCATTTTAAGTGTACAATTAAATGATTTTCAGTGAATTTACTGAGGTGTACAGTTAGTTAATCACATCAATCAGTTTTAGAGGAATTCCTTTCCCCTATTGAGACCCCTAATTCCACTCCCCAACTACTTTTCAAGCATATCCCACCCCTCCACAGTGCCCACCACGTCACTCAGACATGGGTTTGCCCACCACCCCCCAATTCCCTGGTGATCGCTCCCACCATTTGAGTCCCCTAATTTTATGTCCCCAGGATCATGCTATGTCTACTGAATTTTACTATTTTTGTGAAAGAAAAACTTAGGGCCAGCATGATTTTTTCCCTTATGAGTAATTTGAATTTTTCCTATTTTCCCAAAAATGACTGGAATCCAATGAATTATTAAAGATACACTAAGATGCTAACTCCTCTGTTTCATTTTTTCTGAGTCATAGTATGCCTTTTCAAAGTACATATTCAAGTTTTATTTTATTTCTGGAAATTTTACTGATCACTTTTTATTTTATTTTATTCTTTTAATTTCAATATTTTATGGGAGTACAAATTTTTAGGTTATGTATATTGCCCTTCCACCCCCCCCCGAGTCAGAGCTTCAAGCATGTCTATCCCCCAGACAGTGTTCATCCCACTCATTATGTATGTATATACCCATCCCTTCCTCCCACCCCCCTTTTAGTTTTTAAATTATCTTTTATGGTAATACAAATTTTGCATTTTGTGGTGGGGTTTTTATGTTGTCAACTGTTTTGACATGTCTCCTTTCAAAAGGTGGAAGCTATTTAATTCCATTTCCTTTGATTGTGGGGTAGACTTTGTCACATTTAGTGAATGAAATTTGACAGAAGTGGCTGTGTATGACTTCCAAGACTAAGTTATAAAAATAATTGCCTCTTCTGACTTGCTATCTTGGTACACTCCCTCTGGGGGAAGAAACCAAAACAACTCATGGAGAACACCCACTGGGATTAATTGAGACCTCACAACAACTAACACCAATTTTCCATCCATGTGAGTTACTTTAAAAGTGGATATTTCGGCTCCTTTCAAGCCTCAGATGACTATAGTTCCAACTGACATCTTGACTGCAAGCTCCTTAGAATCCTTGCTAAAATGATTCTCAATTTGGCATACAGAAACTAGCAAAATAAATGTTTATTGCTGTTGTAGGTTTTATTATTTGAAGAACTGTATTACATATCAATAGAAAACTAAAACATATATTAGATCTCTGCTGTCTTACACACACACACACACACACATACACATGCACACATATATATTTAACTCTGTTTTCTTAACTCTTTCATTTTCATTGTATTTTCCTTGCATTTTTATATGTCTCTTACATTTTCAGTAATAGCCTTTGAACTGCTTGTAACTTCTCATATTACTTTTGCTATGGTTTGAATGCTTGTGTGACTCCACAATTGATGTTGATAATTAATCCTTATTGTGGTGGTATTAATGGAGGGGGGCTTCCTGGGAAGTGATTATGACATGAGGGCCCTGCCTCATGAATGGGATTGATGCCCTTGTAAAAGAGGATTCACACAGCTGCCTGGCCCTTCCATCTCTTTGACCACATGAAGACACCTATATGGTACCCTCTGTGAGGATGGTCCCTGACCACACAACAGAATCTACTGGTGCCTTGATCTTGGACTTATCAGTGTCCAGAACTATAAGAAATGCATTTCAATTGTTTGTAATTCATCCAGTCCAGAACTGTAAGAAAATCGTTTTTGTTGTTCATAAATTACCTAGTCTAAGTTATTTTTTTATAGTGGCCTGGAATGTATGAAGACATCTTTTAATATTAATTTGAATGGTTAGTATTTCTCTTCAATTTCTCTCCTGCATTCCACAACCTCATATTTCATGTTTATGTTTTTACTGTTATTGCCTAAACATATTTTAAATTATTACCATATTTCTTATTTGAGGACTTTTATATAGAGATAATTGTATCAGTATTTTTAAAAATTATTTTCTGTACACTTAGTTACAATTTGTGTTGGCTCTGTGGCATCATGTTTTCAGTGAGTGTTCTTTACTTAATATGTATTTTTTAAATATTCTGTTCCTTCTTTTGTGTTGCATATTTGTACAGATACATGGTTACATTATGGAAAAATTATATGCAGGACATTTGCTTAGAGGAAGAAGCAATTTTTTTTTTATGTGAGGAAGTTTTCTCCTTCTCATAGTTTTCTTTTTTAATATGTGAATTCCATAAGCTTTTTTATCCCTCCACAATTTGCACTGAAGAACAGCTAACAATGCTGTCTCCACTTTGTCCATTATCTTATTAAATGAATGCTTTTTGTTAGTATGACTTTGACTGTTTGATTTCTCATTTATGCCAATTTTTTACATCCAAGAACCAAATGCAGTCTAGATAAACTACCTTTGTCAATCTTTGATTCCATTTCAGTTTTACAAACAACAATGTGGGTGGATTTCATATTTATAGATAAAGCACATTCAAAGGAGAAATGTGCTTTGCAGTTTTTTCTTTGAGATCTGCATTCATGGGTTTACCCTCTCTGCATCTTCCTGAATATAATTTGACCTTCACTACTTCTGGCAGTTTTTTCTTCTATTTTGTGTTTTGAGGTTTCAAATATTCCTTCATATTTTTGAACATGCATTTTGTGTTGCCATTTTCTTTTATATATTGGCTGTAGGGTCTTTGGAAAAAAGTGGGAAATACCCAAATTTAATCTACTGCATTAAATCTGAAAATCTCTCAATTGAGGATTTTATTTCAGCCTGTCATAGACATACATTTCTTCTTTTACTGACTACAATTTTGATGTTATAAGAATTCCTGTAAAACACGATTAAATAAACAAGCTGCTAAGTTGATACAGGGCCAGCAATGTATTTTGCAAGGTCTTAATGCAAAATAAAATGTACTGCCCCTTGTTCACAAAACAGGAAAAAAACATTTTCTGTATTTTTTTTCTCTCTCTTAGCTTCTCCTGGTGCTTTTTACCTGCTATGTAATATCGTGGTGTCTTGGACCTGGTGATTCTAATGGGGCAGGTACAGACATTCATAGATGTCCAGGGTTCTTCCCTGTGACTTGATGCATAAGGCATGTGTACCCAAACCTAACACTCTCATGACTAGGTCTCTGACAAGGGCAAAGGGTGGCAGCAATTATAAGTATGGCAGAGAAGAAAACAATGAAGAACCTATACTATACATGTAAGCAATAGAACTACATATAAGCCAAGACTTCAAACCAAGGAACATGCTTCATTTTCCCATTGACTTCATTTACAAAACGTAAATTCAAACATAAAATTATTAAGAGTTTCAAAGAATTTTTTGATTTCCATCTAGACTTCCTCCCAATGCAATAATCATTCAGCAGAAGGTTGTTTAGTTTCCATGAGTTCGTGTAGAGATGAGAGTTTCTGTTGGAGTTGATTTCTAATTTTATTCCAGTGTGGTCTTAGAAGATGCATGGTAAAATTTCTATTTTCTTAAACATTTTGAAAGATGCTTTGTGGCCTAAGATATGGTTAATCTTAGAAAATGTATCATGAGGTGATGAGGAAAACATATTCAGTGGTTTGGGGGTAGAATGTCTTGTAAATGTCAGTCAGGCCCATTTGTTCTAGAGTTCTCTTTAAGTCCATTGTTTCTTTGCTTATTTTCTTTTGGAGGATCTGTTCTATTCTGTCAGATGGGTGTTGAAGTGCCTGGCTATTACAGTGTTGTTGTTTATCATTTTGTTTAGATCGAGTATGATTTGCTTTATGAATCTGTGTGCACTCGAGTTAGGTGCCTAAATATTTAAAATTGTTATGTTTTCTTGTTGAACTTTACCCTTCACCATTACATATTGATCCTCTTTGTTTTTCATCACTTTTGTGGATTTGAAGATTAAGTTACCTGAAATCAGAACCACCATGCCAGCTTTCTTTGGCTTCCGTTTGCTTGAAATATTGTTTTCCATCCCTTCACCTTGAATTTGAATGCATCTTTGTGGGTTAGATGTGTTTCCTGAAAACAGCAGATATTTGTGTTGTATGTATTTATCCATTCGGCCAGCCTATGTCTATTTAGTAGGCAGTTCAAGCCATTTACATTTATTTAGAGAATTGATAATTGGGCAGATTTCTGTTCATCCTGTTGAGTTGAAATTTCTTGCTTTGTTTTCTCTCTTGATCCATTGTGGTATCTGGCCTTTGACCTTTAGCCATTGCATGATTTTACATTGGTGACTATTTATTGTGCTGATCTGTGTGTAACACTGTTTTGAGTACTTCCTGGAGGACAGGATTGTCTTGATGAATTCCCTCAGTCTTTGCTTGTCTGAGAAGGTCTTTATTTCTCCTTCATACACAAAACATAATTTTGCAGGGTACAAGATTCTAGGCTGGTCATTATTCTTTTTGAGAAGAGTGAGAATGAGGCCCCATTCCTTTCCTGCTTGTAAAGTCTAAATTGAGAATGCTGCTGTTATTCTGATGGGTTTTCCTTTGTAGGTTACCTGTTTCTTTCACCTTACAGCTTGCAGGAGGGCCCCTTTGGTGTTTACTTTGGTCAGTCTATGTGCCGTGGTGTCTTCCTGTTTGCATTGAATCTCTCAGGAGTCCTTTGAAATTCTTGTATTTGGATATCTAGATTTTTAGCAAAGACTGGGGAATTTTCCCCTATTATATCCTCAAATAGCTTATCCAACCCTTGTATATTTTCTTCTTCACCCTCAGGGATGCCTATGATTTTCACATTTGGCGTCTTCACATAATCCCACATTTCTAGTAGACATTGCTCTTTTCTCTTATTTCTCTGTTCTATCTCTGTGAAATACTTATTTAATTGAAAGGAGTTATATTCAATCCCTGATATTCTTTCTTCTGTTTGATCTACCCTGGTCTTGAGGATTTCCACTGTGTTTTGTAACTCCTAGAATAAATTTTTCATTTCCAGAAGTTTTGTTTGATTTTTCTTTAATATTTCAATTTTTAGTGAAATTTTCTTCAAAGTCCTAGATTTTGTGTGTGTGTGACTTATTTGTGTTGGTTATCCATTTTCTCTTGCATATCATTGAGTTTTCTTACAATCTATGCTTAAATTCTTCTTCTGTCATTTTAGTGTTCTGAATTTGGTTGATGCATGAAACTGTAAGAATTCTAGAAGAAAATGTTGGAAAAACTCTTCTTGACATTTGTCTAGGCAAAGAATTTATGAAGAAGACCCCAAAGGCAATCACAACAACAACAAAAATAAATAAATGGGGCATAATCAAATTAAAAAGCTTATGCACGAGAGCAAACAGACAACCTACAGAATGGGAGAAAATTTTTTCAAGCTATACATCCCATAAAGGGCTGATAACTAGAATCTATATAGAACTCAGGAAAATTAGCAAGAAAAAATCAAACAACAATATCAAAATGTGGGCAAAGGACATGAACAGAAACTTTTCAAAAGAAGACAAATTAATGGCCAACAAACATATGAAAAAATATTCAACATGTCTAATCATCAAAGAAATGCAGGTCAAAACCATAATGATATATCACTTATCTCCAGTGAGAATGGTCTTTATCAAAAAGTCCCAAAACAGTACTCTAGTGTTGCAGAGGCAATATACATAAGCTAAACATTTGTACTCCCATAATATACTGAAGTAAAAAAAGTATAATTGGTAACTAAGATTAAAAACATCTGAAAAATAAATCATCTCCATTCTAGAATGATTTTGGAAGAAATAGTAAATGTTTGGCAATTTTAAAAAAATTAATACAGAGATGTATTAAGAATTCAAAAATTAAATCATGAAAAATGGCCCCATTCACAAGATAATATTGTTCATGTAGAATTGCAAGATATAGCAACAGAATATATTCAGATATTTTAAATCTAACATGAAACACTGCTGGCACAAAAATATAACTATGACATATGAATCTGTTTCCAGTGTTCAGCAATAACTCCTGATATCCTTCTTAGGGTTCTGACATTTTCTAAGATTTTGTCACATTTGTCAGCAGCAGCTCCAATTTAACTGAAGCAGAAATAGTGATGTGTTGAAAACCTATTCATTTATTTTTGTTTTTGTAGTGCCACACACAGTCCTCTGATTATATAATCATCACCAATAAGTAGCAGAGCTAATTGGGGCTCAGGCTGTGCCAGGTAATGGTAACAAAAACTAGGGAGAGCTTTACCTTTGTGCTTTCAGTCATGGTACAGTTGATTCATATGGACACTCATATATCTGCCTGATCCATTTCACTTAGATAAGTTACATTTTTGAATTTTATGATGATAATTGTAAAAAAGGGGGAATTAGTGATCTATAAAAAGCAAAACAAATGTAAATCTGGCATTGCTGTTTTATTAAAACAGCCTAGAATAAAAAATCGAGGATCCACATTTTGCTGTTACAGAGGTGGGAGATGAGCAAATTAGTGAGGTGGCTGAGAAAAGTAGGTCAGCAAGCTTTGCTATACTCTAGCAGGATATTTTAAGGAAGAAACTAAAGCAATATTACCTGATGAATTTTCAAAATTCTTAGGCAAACATATGTGAGTATTATACCAAGCAAAGAAGGATAAATGTTCCTTCAAATTTTCTAAGTCAAATATTCATGACACTTGATATCTGGAGTCATAGTTACACTCATAATGGGAGTAATCAAAGATTAAATCTGGTTTGCTACTGGAGCTAAAATACTGTTAAAGACATCTTAAGTTAGTGATATCCCTTCCATAATAATGCTGGGGGCCTCTAGTAATGACAGATAAATTCATATTCTTCTGGATATATCAAGATAGGTTTCATAGAGATTATCATTTAGTTGAGTTACAAAAGATGAATGGGCATTTTCCAATGAGATTAGGAATAGGAAGGGGTAGTGTGGGAAGGAGGAATATTCTAGGAAAAGAACATTGTATAGGAGGTTTCAAGCAGATAATTCTACAAAGTACAGGGATTTTTGTACAGCTGACATGTCAGAATTTGTGGTGGAATCTTCATGAGGTTTAGGATAAGAAAGCAGCATAAGAGATAGGCATTGATAAGATCATAAAAGACCTCATATGCTATTCTAAGAAATGTTGAGTATATCATGTAAGATATGGAGTTATTTGATATGATAAAACCAGCATTTTGGAAATACCACCCCATCAGATGGAGAGAGAGAATGAGGGCCTAAAATAAAATGTTAGCAATAAAGGGAAAGAAGAGTAGGTTGACATAAGACATATATTACTTTTAGGGATAAGGAAAAAGGGATTGCAAAAATACATTACAAGACAAGATGCTATATTTCAATAATCTTAATGGCATTGAGGTTCAAAAGAGCTATCAAAAGTTGAGAACAATGGAATAGTTTTCAAATAAAATAGTAGCAATATTTAAAAAATACATACTAGTTCATTTTTTTTTTTTACTTATATCTACATTCAAGTTAACCTAAAAAACCAAGGTATTTACCAATGACTCCGAAGAGGTAGAACTTATGCAAATAGCTGAAGAAATAATATTATTATAATTAATAATTTACTCTCAGGAAGTAGTCACAGTGTATATGCCATATGTTAATCTTTAGTGAATGGAATTGCACTGAGTAGTTAAATTTATTGTTCCACTGATGGTAGTATACTTCAAAAAATAATAATTTTATCTAAAATATTGACAATCTCTTTTAAGTTATATGAGAGATATTATTATTATTAACTATAGCAGACCAACAGGATATCGTATAAATTATTTAACAAGATTTTCTGGCAGATCATTAGTGTAATATGGCAAATGTACCCCTTTGCAAGAAAATAATGTATTGATTAGTTTTTTTAATGATATTTTTCTTTATTGAAGTATACTTTACATATCATGCCTTTACTCCACTTTAAGAGTACAATTAAATGATTTTCAGTGAATTTACCGAGGTGTACAGTTAATCACATGAATCAGGAATTCCTCAAAAAAAAGCTGATCTAAACTTTAAAAAAAATTTAAATACATAGAAACTAGAAAAAAAAAGAGAGTGACAATTATTATAAACTCATTTAAAAATACAGTATAAAAATAATGAACATACTTTAAGCCTCATTATGGTATTTTGTTAAAATTGGAGCAGAAACACACAAAAAAATTGAAGATTCTACTTTATGGGTAAATCAGGTTAATCACTCTGTCTTGCCTCAATTTACTCTGGAAGCTGCAACGTGCTTTGCTATCGGTGATGAAGTATGTGAGTGACGTGGTTTCTAGTCCCGGTAAAGTCACAGCAGGGTAAATAGAGCATAATAAAATAGAGTGTGTTGAGCGCTTCCTGATACTGTGCTAGACTGGGGTGGATTGTTAGTCTTGGATCATTTCCTGAGAGCATCACACAATCCACCTGTCACTCCTAAGTAGCACCCGGTCACGGGAGCATTTATAGCACGGTGCCGGCTTGCAACAGGCATTTCCCCAGGTAATTCTCACAGTGCGTCTTTTTCTGATGCGGGAGGAGAAGGGGTGTGCCCGCCCTAGGACTCAATATTCATTTTTTTTTTAACTCAATTTCTTTGGCTGCACAATGCGGCTTTTTGTGATTGCACCCTGACCTCTGCTGAGAGCTCCCACCGACATCTGGTCTCAGAGACCTGAGTGGCAACTTTTGACGGGGTGTAAGTACGTCTTTAAAAAAATGTTTTTGTTTGTACAGATTTAAGGGTATCAGTGTCATTTTGTTACATGGATATATTGCGTAGTGGTGAAGTCTGGGATTTCAGTGTAGCCGTCACCCACATAGTGTATAATGTATCTGTTAAGCCATTTCTCACCTTTCACCTGCAGATACTTTCAGGAAGAATTTGCCCTCTGAGTCCCCCAGGATTGTTGGAGGAGCAAAGGCATCTTTTTCTCTGTTTCTTTTCTTTTTTTTTTTTATTGGGGGAAAACTACAAAGCATTTACAGTACAATGTTTACAGTCACAATTTGTAGTGAGCTGATTTCCCAAAATATATTACCACTCAAGTTGACTTATCTTGTTACATTCAAAAGCCTACTCTGTCAAAGTAGTCCAGAGAGTACATACGTAGTGCTCCAACTGTATCTAGGTACAACCAACACTCCATTTTAAGTGTACAATTAAATGATTTTCAGTGAATTTACCGAGGTGTACAGTTAATCACATGAATCAGTTTTTGAGGAATTCCTTTCTCCTATTGAGACCCCTAATTCCACTCCCCCACTACTTTTCAAGCATATCCCACCCCTCCACAGTGACCCCCCACGTCGCTCAGCCTTGGGTCTACCCCCTTATTGTGGTTTTGATTTGCATTTTCCTGATGTCTAATTATGTTGAGCATCTTTTAAGTGCTTGTTGGCAATTTGCATATTGTTTCTGGAGAAATGTCTATTAAGACTCTTTGCCCATATTTGAATTGGATTATTTGCCTTTTTATTGTTCAATAGGAAGTGCTCTTTATGTACACTGGCTACCGCGCTTTTCAGATATATGTTTCTAGAATATATATTTTGCAGCAGGGTAATGCAAATCAAAACCACAATGCGATAGTGAATTGTGCTGCCATAAACATTTGGGTGCAGATGTCTTTATCATAGAATGTCTTGTGCTCTTTTGGGTAGATGCCTAATAATGCTATTGCTAGATTGAATGGTAATTCTTTTAGCTCTTTGAGGAATCTCCAAATTCTTTTGCACAAAGGTTACACCAATTTGCAGTCCCACCAACAGTGTAAGAGTGTCCCTATCTCTCCACATCCTCGCCAGCATTTGTTGTTTTGGGATTTTTTGATAGAGGCCAGTCTTTTAGCTAAGAAGTGCATGTATTACTTTAATAAAGACAAAATAAAAGTTATTTTTAATGACTAAGATGCCATTCGTGCCCTGAGGAGTCTTTCAATCTATTATAAAAAACTGGTTATGAAAATGTAAGAGAAGAGTGAAAGAAAAAGGAAGGTGACAAAAAATTTTTATTGAGTGTCTACTTTGTGCTGTGCATTTTGCTGGATGATTTATGTACATTATCTATCTCATTTAATCCCTCTACCATTCCAGTGATTTCCTCTGTTTTACTCTGAACAATGCAGGCTTGAAAAGGTTAGCTAATTTATTCAAGATCACAAAAGCTCCTACCTACGTGCCAGAGCCAGGAGTCAAATCCAAATCTATCAAAGCCTTAATTCATGGACTTTCTCATATAGAAGGCAGTCATCTAAGTGCTAAAAATATTTGGCTATCAATAAGATTTCTAAGACAGAAGATGCCTTCCTGCTAGAGGAAGTTATGGCGAAGGGCAGAGTTACCTTAGAGAACACAGCAGGAGAAGGGGAGCTCCAGGCCCTCGGGGAGACCTTCTCCAGAGAAGCAGACTGTTGAGGGGCCTGTTTTTGATGTCTGTGTCCTCTCTAACGCATTCAAAACTCTTAACAGCTGGAGAGATGAATGATTCATCTAAACCCATCCCAGGAGTCCTGAAATCTTTCCCTTTGCCGCAGTAAGACACATGATTAACTGGAAGGGAGACAGCTTCCTGCGAATCCCCACCATCGTCAACCCTCCCGTCTCTCTGTTCCACTTCCCTGTCCCTCACCTGTGAGGTTTGGAGATACGCTCATTTCGTCATCATACTCTTCCTCAACTGGTCCCCTTCTCAGAAATCATTTTAGGCGTTTTGAGTCACCAACTTATTTTGTTCCTTGGAGTAATTTTGTTAAATTCTCACTTCCCTATTAATTCTTAATTCCTCTTCCTCCTTTCCTCCTCCTCCTCCTTCTTCCTCCTCCTCTTCCTCTATCTCTGTCTCTCTCTCTCTCAGCTGATAACTGTGCCTACCACTTCTCCAGAAATCAGAGACCATTAATTTTATAACCTATGCATCAAATTAGCCTCTGTACACATCCGTTCTTCCCTTCCTTCCATGACAGAAGAGGAGCCCTTCTCTTAGATTAAACTAGCTCCGCTGCTCTTGGTTTTCATCCTCTTTGCTCGCGAAATCTGCACCATCTCTTATTGTGTCTTCTGTCTTTCCACACCTCCTTCTCCATGAGCATCTTTCCCTTACTATAAAACAGAGGTAAGCTACTCCCACTGATGGAAATCCTTCATTTCTTCTCAATCCCATTCTTTCTTCCTAAATGTTTGTGGAGCCCCTGGTCCGTGCCGGACACCATGCTGTGTGATGAGAATACTTTGGGAGATAAAGCAGGCATGACCTTTGCCCTCGTGGCACGTACAGTCTAGTGAGAGAGCTGATGATAAGTAAACATACAAATATAAATTTACAAATTTCCACCAATAGGGTACAGTGATAAGAGACTAAGAGGGGAGACCATTAAGTTAGGGTAACCAGGAAAATGACTCCTGATCCCATCATTTCCATTACTGGAGTTCAGGCTGTCATCTTTCACCTGGGTTCTAATAAACCCTTAACTGAATTCCTTGCTTACAAATTGGCTTTTTTGGTCCATCACATATATTGCTATTATAGTTCAGTGTCTAAAGCAGATCCAACCTTGTCATTCCCCTACTTACGCCTTCCGCAGTTTCTCAACACCTGCCAGCTCAGATACTTGAGCTCAACATTTTAAAACGCTTAGGTGATTAAAAAGACTATGAGACCGCTCTATCAACAGAGACTAGTGCTGTGAGCATGTTTTTTGCTGATGTCAGCCTCTAGAGCTCCCTTGGGCTTGTTATTTTTGCCAGCCACTCTCTATTTTGATTTGTTTTATTTAACAAAACAAAACAAAACCTTTAGAATTAAGAGCATCCAATGGAAGACCTGGAGTAATAGTTTCCTCTCCTATGACTACAAAGTAGTCCTAAGAGACAGGTTGGGCTGTGATACCTGCAAAGTGGAGAAGAAAGTGGCTGAAACTCTAGAGAATGAAGGCACTCCACCACAAGAATGACAGTAAGGTCATATCAACGTGAGCTCCTAGACAAACTTTTAACACAACACCCTCTTTTTCAGTCCCTTTCTTCCACCTGTTGCAGGAGTCCAAACTTAACATTTTTTCATAAAATGCTATTAGGAAAACCAGTCAACTAAAAACAACATAAAAATAAATCTGGTAAATTTCTCCTTTGGTGAAATGGGCTTCTGTGAATTGGTCATGGAGTGAATTTTCTTTAAGAGTCTAGGGGAATTTGACATTCTGCCTATTTGACAGATTCCACCAGGGGGGAAGTGGGTTATGTGGGTCAAGGTTAATGCCATTAGCAGAGGAGCTTCTGCCCCACTTCCTTCTTAGTAGTTGGGAGGATACTGTATCACTGGTTCCTCTGCATCAGATTGTGGATAGCAGAGGATGGGCTTGAACTTAGCTCTCCCAAGCTGTCCCAAAAGGAAACATGGAACTTAGTTGAGAGTCTGATTAGGAACTTGCTAGAAGCTGTCTTGACAAAGCAGATAGGGGACCTGTCAGTGGTGGACCAGAGTTGGTTCACTGACTCAGAGACCTGACTATTAAATGGTCAGAAATTTTGTAAGCCAGTTGTTAAACATAACAATTACTAAAAATTAAGTTACTTAAATTTACAATTAAATAAATTTTCTTAAAAATAAAGATAAAAATTGTTCAAAATTATCACTCCACAGTTATTATGCTACATTTTACTATTACTATGCTATGAGGTTATTTACATCTATTGTATCTGTATAGCACCTCTCTTCCCAATTTCACATTTGGTGACATCACATCAGTAACTCAAAATGCCACAGTGGGAATGTTTACACCACAGAAGTCTTCCAATGCCAAAAATTTGGGTTCTCCCCACACAGAATCAACTGCTAATCATTTGCATCATACCTCTACCTCTGGTCTTCGTAGCAGTCTAGACTTCCTGTACAAAGAGCTAGGGGAGTCACACTGGACCTCTACAGCACTAACAAGGTAGGGCTATGTCAGCAATGATAAGAGCAGTCCATGAATGACACCAGGTGCAGTGTCAGATACCAGCAGAACACCCCAGTATGGCGGCAGTCCCCCTCAGTGGTCACAAATCCAGAGAGCAGCCCAAACCAGCCATGACACAGCAGACACCAGCAATGTTTAAAGGATGCCAAGGACTCCAAATCTTCGTCTGCCACCCTGACATCATTTAAAAGCCTCACATTCAGATGCCATTTTGGAGAAAAAGAGGGAGGGAGCAGAAATCTGAAAAACTGAGCACTTTATCCAAAAGAGATGAAGAATTTACCTAAAGAAATGGTTCTCTTTATAGAATTGAACTTTATAGATTGTTGGGACTGAAACTGCACCTATCCCCCAGGCCAATCCCATTGGGGTTGGGGTAGTTAAGTGAGGATGATTGTTAGCGAGGGCAGACCATTATAAAAAAAAAAAAAAAAAAAAGGAGCCAGCCAAAGCAACCTTAAGCAAAAGGAACAAATCTAGAGACATCACTTTGCCAGACTTTAAGCTATACTACAAGTCTATAGTAACCAAAACAGCATGCACAAGCACAAAAATAGAGATATAGATTAATAAAACAGAATAGAAAAATCGGATATAAAACCATGTTCATATTGCCATCTGACCTTCGACAAAGTAGATGGTAATATACACTGAGGAAAAGAATCCCTATGCAATAAATGGTGCTGGGAAAATTGGATAGTCACATGTAGAAGATTGAAATAGGATCCATATCTCTCACCACTCACAAAAATTAATTGAAGATGAATAACGGGCTTAAATCTAAGACATGAAAACATAAGAATTCTAGAAGAAAATGGTGGAAAAACTCTTATAGATATTGGCCTAGGCAAAAAATTTATGAAGAAGACCCCAAAAGCAATCACAGCAATGATAAAAATAAATAAATGGGACCTGATCAAATTAAAAAGCTTCTGCACAACTAAGAAAACAAACAACAGAGAAAATAGACAACCTACAGAATGGGAGAAAATATCTGCATGCTATACATCTGCTGAAGGGCTAATAACCAGAATCTACAAAGAACTCAAGCAAATCAGCAAGAAAAAAAAATCAAACAACCCCATTAAAAAGTGAACAAAAGACATGAACAGAAGCTTCTCAAAAGAAGATAGACTAATGGCCAATAAATATATGAAAAAATGCTCAACATATCTAATCATCAGAGAAATGCAAATCAAAATCACAATGAGCTATCACCTAACCCCTGTAAGAATGGCTTTTATCAAAAAGTCTCAAAACAATATATGCTGGCATGGATGTGGAGAGAAAGGAACACTTATACCCTGTTGGTGGGACGGCAAAGTAGTAGTGCAACCTTATGGAAAACAGTATGGAGATCCCTAAAAGAACTAAAAGTAGACCCACCATTTGATCCAGCAATCCCACTAGTGAGTATTTACCCAAAGAAAAAAAATCATTTTATCAAAAAGACACTTGCACTAGTTTATTGTAGCACAATTCACAATTGCAAAGATGTGGAATCAACCTAAGTGCCCATCAATTCATGAGTGGATTAATGTATGATATGTATAAACCATGGAGTATTACTCAGCCATAAAAAATGAATTAATACCTGTGGCAACAATCTGGATGGAACTGGGGACCATCTTCCTAAGTGAAGTATTGCAAGAATGGAAAAACAAACACCACATGTACTTGCTATTAAATTAGAACTAACTGATCAGCACTCATGTGCACAGATGTAGGTAAAACTCAATGGAAATCATGCAGATGGGAGGAGGAAGGAGGGAATGGGTAAAATCATACCTAGGGGGTATGACGTACACTATCTGGATATTGGCACACTTACAACTTTGACTCAAGCAGTACAAAAGCAATCCATGTAACCAAAACATTTGTACCCCTATAATATTCTGAAATAAAATAATAAAATAAAATAAGAGACATACTTTGCTGCTGTTGTTGTTGTTGTTATTGCATACTTAAGAACAGTGTGGGCCAGGCGCGGTGGCTCATGCCTGTAATCCTAGCACTCTGGGAGGCTGAGGTGGGCAGATCATTTGAGCCTAGGAGTTCAAGACCAGCCTGAGCAAGAGCAAGACCCTGTCTCTACCAAAAATAGAAAGAAATTAATTGGCAAACTAAAAATATATATAGAAAAAAAATTAGCCAGCCATGGTGGTGCATGCCTATAGTCCCAGCTATTCAGGAGGCTGAGGCAGGAGGATTGCTTGAGCCCAGGAGTTTGAGGTTGCTGTGAGCTAGGCTGACACCACAGCACTCTAGCCCGGGCAGAGTAAGACTCTGTCTCAAAAAAAAAAAAGAACAGTGTATATAAATTTACACTCCTGCTACAATGGTGATATTGAACTTTTACTGAGCAGCACATACTATTAATATCAGTATCTTCCATGTGCAGATGAAGAAATCAAGGCTCAAAAAGTTTCTGTAATTACATAAAATCCTACAGCAAAGAAGGGGACACGGAAGCCTTTAAAGAAAGGTTGCTATGACTGAAAGGATTAAGACCTAATGTTTTATTGCCTGTCATCAACTCTATTCAGTCCTTTGTGGAACAGACTGCTGGGAACCAAGTCAAGTCGGGAAGGCCATTCCTTTAGAGGCTGACCATGAATACGTTAGGGTCTAAGACAAGAAATGAAATGTCACTGGAAAGAAAGTTGAGATCAGAAGCTAAGCGCACAAACCATGAAGAAGGTAAATGGGTAGCAGGGCTGGCAGCTGATAGAATTGAGACTCTGGAGCAATGACTGAGGTGAGGAGCAGAGAGGTTGGACCGTGAAGAACTAAATCCAGAAATCCCGAGCAAGTTTCCTTCCATGCAGGGCCAAACTCATCTTGCCAGGACAGCGGCAGCCTCATAAAGGGGCCACGCCAGGCATGAAAACAGCCCTTCTCCAAGGCAGGATTATTACTCATGCACTCTCTCCCACTGCCCTGCATGCCCGACACTGCTATCTGCATCTGACTCTCGGTTGTTTTGAAAAGTAAGTATTGTTGTTAATTTGTCAAAATAATTCATGCAGCTAATTTTAGAAATTCAAATAATATAGAAAGATTTATTAGAAAAAGCAGAAGTCCTCTGCCCCAACCCACCCCCTTTCCAAGTCCAACTCTCCACGCTTTGCACCAAACTTCTGTAAACATCCAAATGTCCCGTGTCCTCCCACGGCTCTCACACAACAGCACATGCTAGCACCTGTCCCCGCATTTCTTCCCTGGTTTTATTACCCCAGAGAGAGTGGGAAGGGCCCAGCATAAAGGTCCCAAGATGCAGAGCTTTTGTGAATACAAACAGATTGAGATCCACGGCAGGCATGGGAGAAAAGGGAGTGAGTCTACTCAGGCCGCTTTGTTTCACTGATTTCCATGGGTGGATGGATGGTTTCTCCCTATTGTCTGCTATATATTGTATCCTTTGCCAGCTCAAGGGAATGAGTCAGCATTTCCCTCCTCCTTTACTTCCCGTACTTTGATAATACAGCTCTCTACAACCTTGCTGATCTCCACTAATATTAAGACGGCCCTCAAACACAATTCGAGTTCAAAGATACCTTTTTTCATCTTGGTAGCAGAACTCTGTTCTGGGGTCTGGTGCTGCAATACCTTCAGTTATCCTTTGTCTGCTCTCATAAAGGACATCATTCTTGTATTCATTTATTCAACAAACATTTGCTAAGCATCCATTCTGTGCCGGGCGCCTGGTCAGCACAGTGGACACCATTTAAATGCACAGTCTGTGCCTCGTGCTCTAACGGCCCAGGAAGGAAGTCAGCTGGAAAAGCCACTACGAGGCAGTGTGGCAAGAGCTCTCACAGAGACAAGGTTCCATGGATGCGCTAGGAAAGGCACTGCTCCCCTGACTGAGTGGTCAGGAACAGCTTTCCAGAATGGGGATATGGCAGTGGGTTTTGAGGAAAGCCCAGTCTGAGCTAGGGGTCAGTGGGTGAGAGCATCCAGAGGCATTGATTGTGGCAGAGCAAGCTTCCGAAACTGATCAGAGCCCCAAACTGCTGATGGACATTCACAATACCTGGACAACATCTGTCAATTTTCTGGATTAACATCTTAAATCCTGAGTGTTTAGACAATGGAACCTGCATCCCATCAGATTTGGGCTGTTATAACCCAGTTCCCCAGTGTGAGCACTGTCTTTGGCCCCAGATCTCTGCAGCCAGCTCTCTCTGCTCTTTGGTTCTGGCCTGGACTTCTGGTCTAGCTTTGCTGCTTCCGGAGATCCAGTTCCAATATTTGTCACCCAGATGCTTCCTTCCTCTCAGGAGGGCCTGAGCACTCTAAGGCCCTGCAAGAGGAAGCAAAGTGTTTCTCAAAGCTACATTCCCACCATTTCAAGAAATTACATGAAGGATAAAGGAAGCAGAATTGTAGGACATATGGAAGTCACCAGAACCTCAGCCAATCTCCTCGTAAAATTTCATTTTGGTATCTCATGCCTTTGTCTAAACATTTTGGTATCTATTAAGCTAAGATTCATCCCAGAAAAATAACATTTGGAGCAAAAAAGTTGCAAATTTTTTTTATTTTGATGGAAAAAGAATATAATAACACTGAGGAATAGAAAAGCAAAAACCAGTGAAGAAAGGAGACAATCCAGGTCTGAAAGTCTGAGAGTGAATTTGCCCAGGATTAGAGCTGCCTTGAAAGAGATGAAAGAGAAACAAGCAAGGAAAGGAGGCCAGAGAAGGGAATATAATAAGGCAACAAAGGAGTGACTGAGCTAGAGAGAGGGCCAGAAGCCTAAGCAGGTAGGAGGAGATAAAATGCCAAAACTAGGACCATATAGATGAACAAGTTTATAGGAAAGGCACATTAAAATAAGTTCTAAAAAGAAGCAAAGGAGACAAGATAGCGAAGTATGGATGATACCAAACTCAATTCATAGAGAATCATTTTGACTTTGGCTGATTATAAAAAAGTCCAGCCAAAGACCTGTCAACTGTGCCAGTCCCTGTTGATTTCTATACACAACGTCTTCCAGCGAATCCACATCCTCGGGGTGGCTGCCCCAGCAGGGAACGCACTTGCAACTGGGTTAGGAGTCACCTCTCTTAACTGGTCCCATGGAAAAGGCATTGAGTTCTGCTTATTTTCAAAGGTAAAATTAAATTTCTTCTGCCTGCTTTTGTAAATTCCTTCTGAATTACTCGTCTACTCCTCCCTGACTCATTTTCTGAGAGGAAAAAGTCAAATGAACAAAGAGTCCAATTATTTTCTATGTGTAGGAGAAAGGGACTACAGCAGCTCTGAAAAATCATTAATCAAAACTAATTCATGGCATGAAAAATTCTACATACACACACATGCTTATCTTCACATGCACCACTTCAGGGAGCATGTGTTCCTGAGGACAGTGTTTCACTAACAATCCACTAAAAAGACAAATCAAATTTTAGCCTAGATGAGGACATGTATTTTCAAGTTGTCTACTAGGCATATATTGATGGCCCCTTTTTGCATATTTTATCGCTATAGTTCCCAACAGAAAACTATAGCTTAGTGTTTTAGAGATCAACCCACTGGTTAAAAAATGGTCTCTTCAAATTGTTCACCCAGTATTAAGAAGTGTATCTTTCCAATGCAGAAAAAAATCGCAAAGCGAATAGTTTCTACCCATGTATCTCTCCTAACAAAAATAGAGAAGATAATGTTACTGTACCCTAGGAGTTTAGAATAAAGCTGGTGAGGACACATTTAGGAATTTTTTGAAGCACCAGTGGGGACTACTTACAGGTTTTAATTGTAAGCAGTAAATTCGGAAAACCATGTTACCCTGAAAACATTATTTTTCTCCATGAGCTTTGGAAAGTATTGATTTGGAAACAGGGATTTATTTGTCCACTGAGTCTTTTAGAAAATATGTTCTGGTTCTTTTTACAATCCCAGGCTATCTTCCTGGCTTTATATGGAGATTAATTTCTTTCGCCATCATACCCCCTACTTGATCTAAGGCATATATAAGGTTCAACTATTAATACATCTCTTCAGAGCTTAGCAAATACTCATACTGAGGCTTTCTGGAAAAGAAAGAACTTTCACAACACCTGGGGAAGCCTGGTCAACAAGAAGGAGTGTGTGTCACTTTAGCAAGAAGGAGGGATTTTCCTTGGAGCAAGAGGGAACCAGTTAAGCATGAGTGTGTTAGGGTAAGCACTGAGAAAGAACCTCTGTGACAAATACAATGCCTAACAAATTTTAAAACTGGCTACCCAGGAATATCTGTTATAGAAGACACTTAAAAGAATTACTCATGTTACATCACCATTTCTTTTAAATTGTTTAAGCAGTAAGAGATTTATAATGATGAGCATCCTTAACTACATTAAGAGGATAAAAAAAGCCACACTCACAAATCACTTCTATTATGAAGGTTTATTGCAAAGTTACATAACAATGTGGGCTCAGACAAGGTATCTGCCTTCAGCCACTCTGCCCTGGTAGGTTCTAGATCTTCCAGTGCTGGGCTACAGGATCCCAGGAGCTTAGGAGGCATATCTCAACACGCAAGACTTCAACCCAAGCTTGGACGGCTCCTCTTCTTGGTTTAGCTAACATCTTTAGCTTCCAAAAGAAGGAATTTGAGGGAATTTTCTATCATTCCATATGCAGTAACTTTGTTAGGTAGAAAATAGGCAAAGAAGTCTCAGTGTAACAAACCACCTTTCTCCATAAACAGACTTCTTAGTTCAATTGACTGTGGCTAGGACAGCGGGGTTTGTTTGATTAAGAAACAATGCTGTGTGGATTACATTGGATTCTGCAAAAAAATGAAGTGGTTGAAGTCACTTTTCTTAAAAAGGTATTTTGCCACAAAAAATAGCCAGGATAAATAAGATTGTAAAAGAAAGGAGAAAATAAAAGGAAAGATATATGCAACACACATGGCAGAGTATTAATACCCTGAATATTAAAAAAGTCTGAGAAGGAGAAAGAGAAGGAAGAGGATGAGGAGGAAGTGGAGGAGGAGGAGGAGGAGGAGACTACAATTGAAAAAATGCAGAAAGGAAGAAAGGACGTTTGTGTTTCTTGGGGTGGGCTACCCAGCATCTGAATGTCCATCTAATGCAGGCAAATGTTGATGGAAAGTAAGCCAAAGAGGCTGGAGAATCCCACTCTGACCCACTGATTGCTATAGTTCAGGCATGTGGCAAAGACTCAGTCAAGCAGGTGCTCCCACCTGGTATTCTGATTCTTTGGGAATGACATAAAAACAGAGGGGCAATTGAGACTTTATTCACAGTAGTACTGGGAGTTCCAAGACAGCAGTAGTAGGTTGCAGAGAGGATGCCAGTGTCAACATATAACTGTCTTGTCCTGTGGTATTAAATGTACTGCATTTCCCATCACCCAGCCCTCCTTTATCAAGCCTGGTTCTCCAACCTTTTCATTGATTCTATAAGCTCCCCCACATATCCTTCCAGAAAAATCCTCATCTGTCTAGGTTAACCAGAGTTGGGTTTTGTGGCTTGTAACTAAGAGTCCTGACTAATAGAGGAAATGAATTGACAGTTCTCAAATGAAGCAACATGTGTGGAAAATAAAAACAAGGGAAGTTGTTTTCAAGGAATAATCAAGGAATAGTAAATAGAATAAAATATGCCTTTTCACTATGTTAGCCATGATTAATAGAATTGTTAAAATCTAGTGTTGGCAAGAGTGTATGTAAGGAAAGAAAGCAAACTATTAATGGGAATATAAGTTGATGCAACTTTTATAGAAGGCAGACTGGAAATGTCTATCAATATTTTAAATGTGTACACCCTTTGATCAATAAACTAGCAATTTATCTTAAAGAGATAACAGTTAAGGCATAGCAGCATTATTTATATGATAGCAATGCTTATAATAAAAAAAGAGAAAATAATCTAAATGGCTATCAATATAAAAATAGTTAAATGATGATAAATCTTTACAAAAGAATATAATTCAGCAATTAAAAAGGCCAGGTTATATCCATATTTAATGAGAAACATCTCCACAGCATGCATGGAAGAGAAGAAAAGGCTTCAGAAGGGCCCAGCGTAGTGGCTAACCCTGTAATCCTAGAGCTCTGGGAGGCCTAGGCAAGGCGGGAGGATTGCTTGAGATTAGGAGTTCAAGACCACCCTGAGCAAGAGTGAGCCCCCTTCTACCAAAAATAGAAAAAAATCAGCCAGGCGTGGTGGTGCACACTTGTAGTTTCAGCTACTCGGGAGGCTGAGGCGGCAGGATCACTTGAGCCCAGGAGTTGAGGTTGCAGTGAGCTATGATGATGGCACTGTACTCTGCCCAGGGCAACAGAGTGAGACTCTGTCTCAAAAAAAAAAAAAAAAAAAAAAAAAGGAAAGGAAAGATTTCATAGGAATGAATATTGTGTAATTTCATGTAAAAACTGTGAAATGAATATTGTATAATTTCAGATAAAAACTATGGTAGAATTCTAAGATGCCCCCATGATCTCTGATCCTGATGATACCTGTGATTATGTTACATTATATAGAAAAATGGATTTTACAGATGTAATTAAGATTACTAACCAGCTGACTTTGAATTAATCAGAAGGGAGATTATCCAGTTGACCCTGACTTAATCACATGAGCCCTTAGAAACAGAGCTAACGGCAGAAGGGAAAGTCAGAAATTCAAAGCACAAAAAAACTCAATGTGCCCCTATTGGCTTGAAGAGGGAGTGGCACCCGGGACTACAGGGAAAGAATCTGACAGTGACCTTGAAAAGCTGACAGTGACCCCCACCCAACATGCCAACAGCCAGCAAGAATCTCAGTCCCATAACCACAAGAAAACAAACAACCTAAAAAAGCTTGAAGATAAATTTTTCCCCAGAGCCTCCAGATAAGAGCCCAGCCTGGCTAATACCTTGATTTTAGCCTTGTGAGACCCTAAGCAGAGAACCCAATTGACACTACTGGGGTTTTGATCATTTCTTCTGTAGCAATAGAAAGCTAATATATAAACTGAATGTATATTATTGCTGCATTCAGGCAATGAAATTAGGAGGTATAATGTTTATTTTTTATAGTACTCTGTATTGCTTGCTTTTTCTTCACAAATATAATTATTTTAATATTTGGAAAAAAGGAAAACCATGTAATGTAACTGGAAGCCACTTGAGTTCTACAGATTGCTCCCATAGCCTATACAGGAGAGGAGCCTGCCTTCTCCAATATCTGAGATCAGGAAAGCAAGATTTTTTTGGTTCACTGTTTGGGTTTTTTTTTTTTTTTTTCCTCTCTATTTTTTCTTTTTTCTTTTTTTTCTATGCTATGCCAGAATCAAGAAGAATTTCAAGTGTAGAAAAGACAGTACTTAGAATGAAGAAAGCTTATTCAACACAACTGAATTGAACATTGCTGGGTTCAAATCTAATATTAACACTTGCTTATCAACCTTTCTAGACTTGTTGCTTCATTTCAGAAATGGAGATATGTTCATACCTAATATAAGGCTATTGCAAAAATTAACCATAATAACGTTGGTGAAAACATAGCTCAGTGCCAGATGGTTAATAATAGCCAACATATATTGAGTGCTTACAATTCACTAGGCACCAACCTATGTGCTGTACATCCTTGCTACTGAAAATGTGACATGACATAGGCATTACCAAGGAGCTTGTTAGACGTGTAGAGTCTCAGGCCCCATCCATGCTAACTGAATCAGAATCTGCGTTTTAAGAGGCTCCCCAGATGATGTGGGGGCATATCGAAGTTTCAAATGTATAGCTTTATTATCATTTAATCCTTATCTTTATCTTAGAAAGAAAGTGTTACATCATTCTCATTTTACAGGTGAACAAACTGAGTCTCAGCCAGGGTAATCTGCCCAAGGTTAGTAAAACAGATTAGCCACTCTGTTCTGCTATCTCTCATTGCAGATGGCTGACCAAATACAGTTGAATTTAACTATAATCCCATAGCTTTTCCTGCTTTCCTCAGCTTTCCCATACTGTTGTAGGGATGGCCTGGACCAGATTTCCCAAATGTGAAGAAGAAAATGGGGAAAAAAATCACACTTTAAAGCCATGGGGTACTGAGACAAAATACGCTAGATTTAGAACAAGTCCTTGTAATATCTTTTTCTTTCTTTTTTCTTTTACCATTTATTATTGCAAAATGCAGTTTCTTATGTTAGTACTAATCTACATATCTATATACACAGTTCTTCCCTTATTAAATGGACCTGCTCAAAGGGAGATATTTAATGTTAATGGGAACCCCCGTGTGCAGTGACATGTGCTTGGTACATACTCAGTCTGTAACTAAGGTAAAAGGCAACTGAGTATTTGATTCAAACAGCTGGTTCAAGGTGGTGATATTTTAAATCTTTGATTGTTGATGATACTTAACTCTTGCATATCACCTTACAGGTTGGTTTTTGTATATATTATGTACCATAATCCTGACAATAACCCTGTACTATTCCAGTCTTACAGATAGGAAAACGAGGCTGAGCCAGTAAGTGGTAAAACTGGGGCTTGAACCTACACTTGGAATATATCCCAATCTCAGTGTGTATAAAACATCTACCCCCAATAGTTATATGTTAAAGTCCAATCCCATGGGGGCAGACCAATCTGAAATACTAAAATCTGAATTTTAATAATATTTAAAGAAATACCAGTTTATTTTAAATAATATAAGAATGGCTGGATGTGGTGGCTCACGCCTGTAATCCTAGCACTCTGGGAGACCGAGGCAGGAGGATCACTTGAAGTCAGGAGTTCAAGACCAGCCTGAGCAAGAGCAAGACCTCATCTCTACCAAAAATAGAAAAATTAGCCAAACATGATGGTGTGCATCTGTAGTCCCAGCTACTGGGGGTGCTGAGGCAGGATGTTTGCTCGGGCCCCAGAGTTTGAGGTTGCAGTGAGCTAGGTTGATGCCACGGCACTCTAGCCCGGGCAGCAGAGTGAGACTCTGTCTCAAAAATAAATAAATAAATAAATAAATAAATAAATCATCAGAATAATCCTATGGGGTAGATAGTAATTGGAACCCTGTTTTACTGAGGCAAGTGGAGGTAAGTGAGTTGACTGAAGTCACACAGCTAGAGGGGCAGAACTATTAATAGAACACAAAGCAAGCAGGTTGGCCCAGAGTCCAGGCTTAAAACTACTGCACCATGTTATATCCTTTGTGGATAAAGCACTGATGGAATAGGAAGCAGACTTCTCCATCCTTATTCCTATAGCATTAAGTGTTCCTTAAATATTGTGATTTTTCACAGTATCTCAAAAGTCTAAACCTTTATCAGCAAGTGTGTGTACATGATAGGTATTCTTGAACTGTTAGATGTAAATCAAAGTCAATAAATTGAATCATATATCATGCCAGATTTACATATTTTCAGTGATGGTTTCACTTTGTTTTCACAGAATATTTTGTTGACAATGGTTCCTAATTCTTAAGTTTATTATTGACAGATAATTGATGGATAAATAAATGACATATAATTATTGACAGATAATTCCTCCATAGTTTCTCTCTCGCTCTCACTCTCTCTCTCTCATCCTTCTCTCTCTGTAAGAAAAGTCTTAAATACACTAAGAGAGATTGCTACTTAAAAGCACCACAAAGAGCATGTTTTTGAAATAAAACTAAGTTAACTTTAAATTCAATGTTCTTTAGTAAATCAGCATCACATCTGCAACACTGGTGTAGAGTGAGATCTATCAGCCTTTATAGCTGCATTATTTTAAGGAAAATTAAGACCCAGTAAAGTCAATTTCTCTGGGGCCCACGCCAAGGCCATAATGGGGAGTGAAAACAAATACAGCTTACGGGTACTTTATGGAAAAATACGACTGTGGCTGGAAGGCAAAAACCATCCCACCCCCAATCCCTGGAAATCCACCAGCTTGGCAATATTCTTCCAACTGTAATTAATTTTATACAATATTTAGAATGATTAAGTTCCCCACTTAGGAGAGGACTAAGAGCCAAAAGATTAGAAAATCTTTCTATTGTTTTTCTTTGCACAGTTTAGGGAAAGAACTTCATAGTCAAAATTGTTCACATTTGGGGGTTCCTTCACTTAGCTTCTGGAAGAACGCAGGATGATACCTTGAAACTTCTGGTTGGAGGGAAGTCAGAAGAAGGAGACAAGGGAATCTTGCTCTGGTCCTAAGTTGCATGATAGTATTGAGACTCCTCTCTAATATAAAATTTCAGATCAAAAGATCACACACATAAGAATTAAAAATTTTTTCCTACTCCATGTGTGTATCCCTAATTTCCCTACCCTGATAGAAAGATCTGAAGCGTGCAAAACATTGCTTTGCTCCTTTATATAATGCCCAGGTATTATCCACTCAGGGCATATCCAAGTAGGTAGTGTCCATTCAGGGATTAAATGAGCACCACTAGCATCTTCAGGCCAAGTTACTGAGATAGCTACACATATGAATTTAATAAAAATCATATAGCATAACATACAAGACATGCAAAATGTGTTATATAAAATACAAGACAGAATACAATAAGTTTATGAGAATTGATAAGGGTCTCAGGAATGCAGCTATCACATAGTAGCAAGAGCATTATCCTAAGCAAGTGTTTGAATTCTCTGAGTCTGCAATTCACCAGTTGTGGGATCTTGGGTAAATCCCTCAGTCTTGGAGCCAGAATATCTTTATCATCAAATTATTACAGACACTGCAGAGGATATCTAAAAATTTAAAACCTAAAGCTTTGTCCTCTAAGTAGCATCCAATCTGAGGGCAGAAAAGACACATAGACATGAAGTGAAGATTAATTGTAAGATACCTCTAGACAAGAGTATGATGCTTGATATTACATGGATATAATAATTATATTCATAGATTTATTTTGAGAAATAAATGGAACAATTTGTGAGAGCACTTAATAAATAATAAAACAATTTCTGAAGATTCCATGCTATGATCCCACTTCCACTGGAACAGGTTTTCTATTTTTATTGCATTACTTGACTAAAACACGTGCTATGCCATTCCCATAACAGGTAGTGTTAGGACAGTCATACTCAATATGTATGAATCCCAATGCAATTTGGGCAAGTATCCTGTGGCTCCTGAGGAAGATTAAGTGTCTTTATCCTCTCTTGACTTCTACCTTGAAATGTTACCCAGATATGTAAGAACGTAGTGTCATACCTGGAAGAGTTATACCAATCAACAGCTGTAATAGTAGAAATCTCTTTCTCATTAAAGAAAACGCAAGCTCAAAACCTTTTTTTGTCTGAAATACTTTTCCTTTGATTAATTTCACTATAAAGTGCCTTTCATCCCCAATCATTTTTCCCCTCACCTTGACCATAAAGAACTGATAGACTAAATGTTGAGTTTGAGGTTGGAAAGCTTGAGGAATATTAAGAAGGGAAAGTTATCAGATAACAAGGTGGATACAATGAAACTGAGTTATTCTGAAAGAACTGTGCATGACCCATGACCACAGCATGAATTTTCTTTCTTCCAGTGATATAGGAGTGTCTTAAATTGTATTCACTTTCCCCGAGCAAGCATAATAATGTGTTGGATACACAGTGTTTAAGTCTATCAAATTCCAAAGGACTTAGTAGCAGTTGAGCAGAAAAGTGGATGTATTGGACGGAGCTAATGGGCAACTCAGCTCACAGATTTCAAAGACACAAGCAGGAGATCACTGTGTTTGATCTTATAATGGAAGAGTGCGGGAAAGCCTGATTATGGAGGGTAAATTCTCTGCCTTAAATAACCATAAAACAACAATCTGTGTCAGTTCATGGCAGGCAGAAACCAGATTAATTTTGGAACACAGCATGATAGGAAAAAATCCATTAATTTTAAGCCCCCAAAGACTGCTGATGCTACTTTTCTTGTGCTGTGATTCCTTCCCCCTGTTGGGCAGCAGTAAAAAAATGCCAGCTATTCAAGCTTGCAGATGAGGTTTGTGGCTGAGAACGAGGAGTCAGTATTGGGAGCAAGGAGTCCACAGTTCAATAGCTATGCCTCCTAGTGTGTGTTCAAACCGAAATTGCTGCATTCAGGTAGCTTACCAGGGTAATGAGAGTCATTTCAGCCTCTGAAACCTGGAGTTCCACTCATAAGTATAATAAATAGGTTGAATGACAAAATCACCTTCATTTTAATGACTAACATCCCTGTAAGACAAAAATGCAAATCAAACTAAAAAGTTGGTCACTAAAGAGCATTAAGGCCTTGATTAAAATATATACAAATACAACATAGGATATGAATATAAATAAAACACAGCATATAAACATTGAACAAGATTTGAAATAAATGAACGTCTGATGTCCACTGAGGACCAAGATTTAGGTCAGGTCATACATTAAGCATGTCTTACTTTCATGATTTATTAACTCTGCAAAACAAACAACTACAAATCCTCAACAGCAAAAATATAAAGCACTTATTTTTCACTCATGCACCTGCTGGAGTTCAGCTGATCTAGGCTGGGCTTTAAGCTTGGGACTGAATCTAGATCTTGTTATGTATTTCTTTTATCCTTCTGGGACTAGTAGCTAGGATATGCACAAGCATGTCTCAAGCCTCTGCTTATATCACATCTGCTAACAACCTACATTACCACACCTACAGCCAAGGAGCCAGGAAATATACTTTTCCTACCCTAAAGCCATGGCAAGAGTATGAATGCACAATATCACGCTATCAGGGGAATAAAGAATTGCAACCAGTAATTCAATCAATACCACCATGGATTTCACCAGGAAAATGTGTCAGTGATGTCCAAACTAGGGCTTTATATCAGGAAACCACCACACCAAAATAAGAAAGAAGGGCTTAAAATAAGAAAGAATATTATCAGAACTGGAAAGACCCTTAGTCTAACTCCTTCACTTCACAGAGGAGGAAACTGAGGCCCCAAAAGAGGAAGGTTCCTTCCTGCAGTCATGTGACCGCTTAGTGGCCTACCAAGGTGGGGTCAATCACCTTCCAAGACACAAGAGCGAAACCCACCAGAAGAAGGGGAGGCACCCTTTCCCCAAGCAAAAGGGAATCATTTCCAGTAATAAGGTCCTAAAGATGGAATATTCTTTATATATTTCAAGTATTTCACTGAAAAACAGAAGTCCCTGGGCCTCCTGGAAATTTCTATCAAGAATGCAAATACACATAAACAACTCACAACTTGCCTAACCATTATGCCTAATTTAACAAAAATAATGCCATCTGTATGTATTCTGTAATCCTCACCCCTCCTCAAATGGAACCAGAAATACTATAAGTCGTTGCCAAGTGTATTTTAGTTTATTTCCCTCAAGGGTACCAGCCGATTTGTCCTTGAAAGTCTCCAATGCCCCACTCTCCACCCAGTGAACCTGCACCCGGAGCCCCCTGACTTCTTTCAAAGCCCTCCCTTGTGACACCCAAAACTAATTCACTTTTTTTCCTCTACATCTTAGCCCTCCATTTTCACACAAGCTTATTTGTAGTATAACAGTGTTTTTCTCTTGTTGTTTTCAAGCTGTGAAGACAAAAATGATCTGTCTTAAGAGTTTAACACCAGAGCCTAGCTGGGGCCATACACAAAGGCAGTGTCCTGAACGAATGAAGCTAAGTGATGAACTATGAAGACTGCACAAAGGTGTGTTTACTGTTCCAATCAATTAAACCCTAAAACAAAGCTCGTCTTTCATATTCACAATTGTGTCCTTCCAGGTTAATAGCACAAATAATAAGCAGCTCACAGAAATGAATGCAAAGGACGGTAGTGTTTGGAAAGTAAAATCCTGCCTTTCTGCTGCGAGTAGGGAAAGGAGGTTGAGGTCTACTAGGAAACTGTTCCAAACTCCCCGGAGTCTTCAAATATTTAAAGGTTTGTTTATCAGAAGAAAGGAGAGTCTTATTTGGTAGAGCTCCTGAAAACAGAACTAGGACAAGTAGGTGAAGTTAGGGAGAGAAATGATTTCTGTTCAAAATATGGAAAAACTGAGTGACAATCATTGCATCTAAAAATGGACTAGGCTGCCTCATGTGGCACCATGTTCCAGGTCACCAGTAGTGTCTGAGGAAAAGCAAAGCATCAGTTGTCTGGGATGACATTTGGGGGATTCTCTCTGGGAGTGGGCGATGAGAGGGAGTCAGGCTGTGAGGGGCTTTGGACCCTGCAATTCCATGATGCCCAGCCCCCACCTCCTCCCAGCCTCAACGAGGCCTCCTGGGAGATGGGAGTGGTCAGGTGGTTAAGAAGAAGGGCAGGGACTAGAAAACTTCCCTTCAAACCCCATTCCTACCACTTAGGAGGTGAGTGACCTTGAGCAAATCACTTAATGTTTTTGAGTCTCCATTTCCTCACCTATAAAGCAGAGTTTTCTACTAATTATTATTATGAGGAATGAGTGAGAAATTTATATGTGAAGTGCTTCCAACACTTTCTGGCAGGGACTAAGTTCTCAACAATTATTAGTTGTTTTTAATTAGTTATTATTACTATGCCTCATAGTAGGAGAAAATTAGAAGACCTGAAGCCATATTGGAAAGGACATCAGGATGACTGGATTACCAATTCTGGCCACAGCAGGGCAAACACACAATGGTGGGCATAGTGTAGACATGCAAAGGGCAAAGGGCCACTCAGGCAGCCCCGTTAGCATGCTGGGCTGCACGGTCAATGCTGTGAACAATCCCTAGGATTTGGACAAGTTTGCCCTTTTCACAGCACTTTGGACTCATCACCAACACCTGGATGTATGGGGACTCTCCCCATCACTATGAACTCTGCTGTCAAACTGACCAAACCTTCCTGGGAGTATATTCAGCAGTCCACTTTCATCCTTCATCTGTATATGAAACATAGAAAATCTGTGTTCATTGGGGCAGATCAGGACAAGAAACTTCCAAGGGCTGTGCTTTGGTTTAAATGTATATGTCCCTTCAAAATTCACATTGGAACTTAAAACCTAATGTGACAATTTTTAAAAGTGGAGCCTTTAGGAGGTGATTAAGCCATGAGGGCAGAGCCTTCATGAGTAATGTTAGTGACTTTATAAAAGGGCTGGAGGGAACTAGCCAGGCAACATTCTCCCCTTCAGTCTCTTCTACCATGTGAGGGCACAGCAAGAAGGTCCTCAGCACACTTCAAATGTTCTCTCACCTCGGACTTCCCAGAATCCCAGATCTTGGACTTCCCAGACTCCAGAATCATAAAAAGTAAATTTCTGTTCTTTATAAATTATCCAGTCTCGGGTACTTTGGTATAGCAGCATAAACAGACTAAGACAGGCTGCTTGCAAATGACAAGGAAAAAAAGGAAATAACGTCCAACAGACTCTTTGAGCCACTTCATGCTGTGGTGTGTGACATACTTGACTTCCCTCTCTGTGTTCTCACTTGCTACACATTTACTATTTAATCCCACTGGGAAGTCTGGACCACAGTCTTCCTCTTGCCTTCCCAGCCCCATACCAACTGGCTTCAAACGGCTCATTTCATACACCTTCAGCCCAGAGCCCCAGGCTGACCTCTCCCATCACGCCAGCTCAGTTACGCACTCCACCGCGATGCTGAGTAGATTTGTTCAACAATGCTTAGGTTTGAACTCCTTGGGGAAAAGACCTTGTCATTTCCACTTTTATTTTGCAAGGTACCACATATATTCCCAGCACTGTAGAAACAATAAAAGTAGGTTAAAGGTGGATTTTCTACAAGTTCAAGTTACTAAATGAAAAATGGCACCTTCTGTTTATAATGTTAATGCCCTTATCTACTAACACGCATTTGATTTTCATATTTGGTGGAGAAAGGAAATGTCTCATTTTAATTTAAATCTATACTAGTGATCTTTCAAATGAGGGTCACTCTCGGGAGTTTAAATTTAAACACCAGTCATTGTGCAAAAAAATGCAAAAGCCTATTCTCCCGCCAGTGATAATTTGTTTTAATTCTACAGTGCTTTCTTTACTAATGTAGTACAAATTTGGTAAATGCTTGAGTGAATAAACAAATGACACTCAATGAACCTCACGACAAGACTAGGAAATCAGCAAGGTTGGTGAGTCTTAAAACTGCTAAGTGTCACAGTCATGATTTGAATTCAGGTCTCCTGACTCCGAGTCCTAATCAGATTTATTTGATGATCATTCCTCTATATCAGTATTTCCCAAACTTTAGTGATTTTACCGTGTCTGCATTATCATCTATACTAGCATTCATTTCATATTCTTCTTTAAATTAATTCATTTTGATCTGTATTACAATAGATAACAGATAGATATTTTTTAATGTTTGTTTACATATACCATAAATCAGCATGCAAAGGCTGACAACGGGCCCCTGCCTGGCTCATAACTGGCACTATTTTCCCCTAAACCACCAAACAATCTTACCTTTTCCGACTATTCATAATCCTGATTTGAAAGCAACTCATACAAGGAACAAGTCTCTTTCACATGTCTGCCACTTTCTAGGTCTTCTTTGAGGCATTCTCCATCTCCTGAGCCTCAGAAAGGCTCTCCTCATGAATTACAATAAGGAGAAGTACAGCATATACAGTCCCCAGCTGTGGGGACTGCCTGGGTCCTAGCAATGGGAGGCTCTTTCCTCTGCTAGGATAATTGGTAGTGGGCATTTGAATCACTCATGCTTCTCAAAGAAAGTCTACAACCTCCCTCCCTCTTTCCAACCCATCTCTGTCTTTCCGTTGCCATTGCACTTGCTCTAGTTGAGGCTTTCATCCTTTCATGGCTGGATCCATCCATCCTAACTGGTGTCCTGTCTCCTGACTCTCTCTGACCCTGTCCATGCCCTCCAATCTTCTGCAGGCTGCTTTGTGATCCACTACCCTGCTTGCAGCATCTCAATGACCTTCTTCCCCAGCTCCTGTCCACCCAACACCCCATTGTTCAGAAGAAAACAATTAACGCCCTGGTAGACCAAGGAAAGAGAAGCCACCACACTCTTCCTGCTCATCCTTTGTAGCACACATCAGGTATCTCTTTACCCAAATCCTGATTGATTGAGCTCAACTTGAGCAACATCTCCAAGAAAGTCAGACTGTGCTTGTAGCACTCAAAATGGATGGCTGTGTGTGTCCAAGATGGACATTCACCTGGCTTGTCCCAGAATCGCCATACTTACTGTTAAAATATTGAAATATTTCTCTACCAGTTTGTATTATAAATAGCCATAACTCCTGGCCCCCTGGGTGTCCTCCTATTGATTCAGTGGACCTGGGCCCCCATCTCCCTATGTTCTAGCAACTACAGCATAGCAGGGTGCTTGCAGTGCCTGGACAGAACTATGGTCAGCATCTATTCCTATGGGTACGAACCTATGGCTGATAGGTTCTTAAATATTTTGAATATCACTAATGTGAGTTAATTGTGTCCCTCTCAAATTCATAGGATGAAGGCCTAATCCTCCAGTTCCTTCGAATGTGACTGTACTTGGAGATAGGGCCTTTAAAAGGTAATTAATGTAAAACGAGATCTTGTAGGTAGACCCTAATCCACTCTGACTGGAGTCATTGTAAGAGGAGATCAGGATGCATGCACGTGGAGGGAATACCATGTGATCACACAAGGAAAAAACGGTCAGCCACAAGTCAAAGAGAGAGACCTCAGCAGAAATCAACTTGCCAGCACCTTGATCCTAGACTTCTAGCCTCCAGAATTATAAGAAAATACATGTCTGTTGTTTAAGCCACACAGTCCTGGTACTTTGTTATGGCAGCCCAAGAAAACTAATACACTTACCCTTGTGTGACAATTGATCAAGTAAGTGCTGAAATGTAGAAGCTGGGTCAGAAATTGACATGGGAACTACTATTTCCAAGGATGATTATTATGCATATTCAAATGCAAGCTGATGATTGCTTACTACAGAATTTTAGAAGGCGTGAATCTTGGAAGCCACATCTAACTACAATCTTGATCTAATAATCTAGGCATTCTTTAAAATTCCCATTTACGCAATTTTCATAGTAGGAAGAACAATATGGAACTTGTCAATTCTAATTTCATAAGACAGGTTTTTCTTCTGCCTTCCTTTGTCTACATTCCTCTGATAAGAACTATCTTAGGAACTATCATCCTATTGCTACCCTCCCCAATTTTTTTTTAAAGATTTTCCTTGTTGAGGCAGTTTTGGATGACAATGTAGAAAGGACTCACTTTTTGATAATGCTTAAAAATGATACTTGTATATGAGGTAATGCACATATTAATTAGCTGAATTTAGCCACTCCACAATGCATACACATATCAAAATATCAGGCCAAGCACTCTGGCTCATACCTGTAATCCCAGAACTTTGGGAAGCCAAGGCAGGAGGATCACTTGAGGCCAGCAGTTTGGAACCAGCCTGGGCAACATAGCAAGATGCCATCTTTACAGATTTTTTTTTAATTAGCTGCGTATGGTGGTGTTTGCCTGTAGTCTCAGTTACTTGGGAGACTGAGGTAGGAGGCTTGAGCCTAGGAGTTCAAGGTTGCATGACCTATGATCATGCCACTACACTCTGGCCTAGGTGACAGAGTAAGACCTTGACTCAAAAAAAATCATGTTATACAAGATAAATATATACAACTTTTATTTGTCCACTTAAATATTAAAAAATTACCTGTCTCAACTATAATTGTATTAGACTTTTAAAATAAGCCAATTATACTCACAAACAAAAAAGAAGATATTTAAGCAGGAGCCTTGGCATCAGGGGACTTAGATCCAAGGACTGGCTTTGCCACTGGTCATCTGCTTGAGCTTGGGTGTACTACCTAACCTCTCCAGGTCTAAGTTTTATCATTTGCAAGAACACCTGTTATTCATTCAATACATATGTACTGAGCAAATCATATATTCCAAGCCTGTACCTGGGCCTAGGGAGACAGTGGTAAATAAGACTTACAACCTTTCAAGGGAATGGACATCAAACAAATAACTACACAAATGAGGATTTAATTGACACTGAGACAAATGCCAAGCGGAAAAAGTAATGAGCAAGGATCGAGTGTAGATGTCATGGCAACTGATCTAGTTGCTTGGAGGACTGTGGGGAGGACAGAGAATTCTTCCTAGAGGAAGTGAGGTGTAGGATGAGATTTTAAGGCTGAAAGATTGGTCAGACAGAGGAAGGAAAAAGAAAAAATATTCTTAGCATAAGCAAAGACTTTGGCGTGGAAAGGAACTTAATAGTATGTTATGAAACACTTAAAGGAGACCAATGTGGTAGAGATAGAGGAGTTTCAGATAAGGTTGAAGACACAGGCAGGGCCCCTGTGAAGGCTTTGTTAAGGAATTTAGATTCTGTCATAAGAGCAATGAGAAGCCATTGTTGAGTTTCAAGCAAGAGCAAAATAATAAGAAATTTAAACTTAAGAATATCCAAAATGTTTGTTCCCCCATATCCAAAATGTTTATTTCAAAATTAAAAAATAAATAAATAAATAACTTTTTAAAAAAAGAATATCATATGTCTCAAAAAAAGAATATCATATGTCTCAATAAGAATGCATGTAAAGTGCTATTTTTTGCTACTAATTAATAACACATTCCAAGTTCTTTATTAGCATTTTCATTTATAGCTGATAATAGTGATTTAGTCTTCAAGCCCATAGATAGAGTTTCTTTTGATCTGAACAAAAAAAAAAAAAAAGAAAGAAAGAAAGAAAGAGAAGGAAAACAGGAAAAAGAAATGCTCAAGGCAGCCAAGACCAATATTTTTTGTTCCCTATTTTATAGATAAAAGAAATTAAGAGGTCACAAAGATTAAGGAACTTGCCTGAGGCCACAAAACTAGTGAACCACAGCTCTGGGTCTAGAACACAGGGGAAAAGTTAAGAGATTCTGGAGGAGGGAGCAAGGAGGGGGAAAAAAACTCGTATCCCTAACAATGTTGAATACCTACACTATGCACATGCGCTAAATATGCTATTTTATATAATCTTCAAAACAATCCAGAAAAGTAGGTATAAGCATGCTCATTTTCTAGATAAGAAAGCTGAGAGTGATTAGATTAGATTTTATATCCATGCCAAGATTTGAACCATGTCTTCTGGTTTCTGTCTTAGTGACTCACTATTACGCACACTGCTTCTTTTAGGGTGGTGCAAAGGACCTATGGTCAATAGCCAAGGTCCAAAAACTTCTTTGTTCATTCTAGATGGCAGGAGGATAGAAGGTAGGTCATAAAAGCATACTTCTATTTTATTTTATTTTATTTTATATTTTTTTGAGACAGAGTCTCACTCTGTTGCCTGGCTAGAGTGCCGTGGCGTCAGCCTAGCTCACATCAACCTCAAACTCCTGGGCTCAAGCGATCCTCCTGCCTCAGCCTCCCGAGTAGCTGGGACTACAGGCATGAACCACCATGCCTGGATAATTTTTTCTATTTTTGGTAGAGATAGGGTCTCGCTCTTGCTCAGGCTGGTCTCGAACTCCTGAGCTCAAACAATCCGCCCGCCTCAGCCTCCCAGAGTGCTAGGATTACAGGCGTGAGCCACTGCGCCCTGCCAAGCATACTTTAAATTTGAGAAAATTTCCTTTTCTTAAGATTACTCTAGGAAAAGACAAAGGAGATTATAGGAGAAAAGGAAGGACTTTGTTTATTTCCTTTGTGATTTATAACCCAGCCTTTGATTGGAGATCTTCTTCAACTCAAAACCAAAAAAGATTGGTCAATGGCTTGATTGATAGATAGATGATTTCAGAATCCTGGTGAGAATTCACCCCCCTCCTTTTAAAATTCTGTTTATCTTTTTACTTTACTGGATGTTAAGGCTACAATTACAGACATAATTTAGTTACCTTGTGTGTATCAGTGTGTTAAATGGTTTAATCACAGTGTCAGGAGTCAGCCTGCCTGGGTACAGACTGCCACTTGGAACACCATGCTTCACTTTCTTTATTAGTAAAATGAACAGAATCCCTATTTCACTGGGTGATTAAAAGAATTAAATAAAATAATATGCTCTTAGCATGGAGTAAGCATGGCTATTGTAATGTTACCAAATACTGAATTTTTTACAATTATTTTCTGTTTTGGGGAGTAAGGCTAAGTTAGAACTTTTTAAAAGATTAATTATATAAAGATCATAGCAGTCAATTTATTGCTCTGAAATCTTAATGTGGAAATTTGCTGCAAATTAAATCTTGATTTCATTCTTATAAATTATTCGGTAATACTAAAATATAAGCACCAACAAGATTCTCTTAATACTGTTTGAAATAAATGCCCTAAATTGATACATACAGCAAGAAAATATCGATCGCAGCTTCTGATGTTTTGTACAAGACATTTGCTAGCAAAATTTTTAAAGCACCTTTATGTCTAGTTTTAATAACTATAGCTGCTTGAACTTTTACATATTTGAATTTGTTGAACTATTATATCCTCAGCCTTGCCCATCTGTTTGTTTGGTTTTTTTGTTTGTTTGGTTTTTTTTTTAGACAGAGTCTCACTCTATTTTCCTGGATAGAGGATCCTCTTGCCTCTTGCCAAATAGCTGAAACTACAGGCGAGCGCCATAATACCCAGCTGTTTTTTCTGCTTTTAGTAGAGATGGGGTCTTGCTTTTGCTCAGGCTGGTCTCGAACTCCTGAGCTCAAGCGATCCTCCTGCCTTGGCCTCCCAGAGTGTTAGGATTACAGGCATGAGCCACCATGCCTGGCCAACCCATGTGATTCTTAATACCTTTATTCATTTTCTATTGCTGCTATAACAAATTATTATACTCTTTAGTGGCCTAAAACAACACAAATTTATTATATTACAGTTCTCTAGGTGAAAAGTATGAAACAAGGCTAAAACTAAGGTGTCAGCAGGACTGTATTCCTTTCTGGCAGATCTAAAGGACAATCTATTTCCTTGACTTTTTCGGCTTCTACAGACTGACCACTTTCCTTGGCTCATGGTTCTCTTCCTTCGTCTTAAAAGCTTCAACATTGGGCCAAGACTTCCTCATATCCTTAGTCAGCTCAGGCTCTCATAACAAAATACCATAGATTGAATGGTTTAAACAACAGACATTTATTTTCTTACAGTTCTGGAGGCTGGAAGTTTAAGATCAGGGTGCCAGCATGGTCAGGTTCTGGGGTGGGCAAGCCTTGTGGCTTGCAGATGGCAACATTCTCACTGTGTCTTCACATTGGTGGAGAGACAGAGAGCAAGCTCTCTGATGTCTCTTCTTATAAGGACACTAATCCCATCAAGAGGGCCTCACCCTCCCTCATGAGCTCATTTGAACCTAATTACCTCTCAAAGGCCCCACCTCCAAATGCCATCACATTGTGGGTTAGGGATGCAACCTATGGATTTGAGAGGGACAGAATTCAGTCCACAGCACATCTTATCACTCTGACTTCCTCTTCTGCCTCCTCCTTCCACATTTAAGGGCCCTTGTGATTACAGTGATCCCCCTTGGATAATGCAGGGTAATCTCCCTGTTTTAAGGTCAGCTGATTTGCAACCTGAATTCCCCCTTGCTACATAAGGGAACATATTCACAGACTGCAGAATTAGAAAATGGCCATCCTTGGGGCATTATTCTGCCCATCACAGTATCATACCCATAATAAATTCCTAGAATCTGGACAAACTTGTTAAATTCAAAATAAAAGAGGTCCTGGGGAGTTAAATTCAGTATCCCAATAGTGCTTTCAACTCCTGTGATTTTAGAGTCACGCTACACTTAAACTTAAAAATGAAGTTCACAGCATTGAACAAAGAGAAAGGTGTTACATGTGTCATACATACATTTACTTATACCTGTCTTTTATATATACATATATGCTTGTATATATACATTTACATAGATGTGATGGTTACTATTACATGTCAACTAACTAAGCTATGGTACTCTTTTGTTTGGTCACACACCAGTCTAGACGTTGCTGTGATTTTAGATGTACTTTTTAGATGTTGCTGTACTTTTTAGATGTGATTAACATTTAAATCAGTAGACTTTGAGTGAAGCCGATTTCCCTCTGTGATGTGAGTTGAAAGCCTTTAGAGAAAAGACTGAAGTCACCCCAAGAAGAGAGAGAATTCTGCCTCCAGACTGCCTTTGGATACAAGACTACAACTCTTGCTGGAATTTGCAGCCTGCTGGCCTGCCCTGCACGCTTCACACCTGCTTGCCCCCACAATCTCATCAGCCAGTTCCCGAAAAAATGTTTTTTAATTTTTTAAAAATATATATAATTTACATTCCTATAATTTAATTTTAT
>CAUYMX010029055.1:0-13071 GCA_963573855.1 Lepilemur septentrionalis | reverse complement strand
TTTTGGATGCCTCGTTTACATACTGGACCTAATTGAGAACTGCAAGCTGCAACTCCTCAAATGCTTCCTGATTGGTCAGTCCTTTTTTCACCTAATTTGCATTGTGACTGGGCGGTCCCCTCTCACTTGTCTATAAAAGCTGTAACCTCATGCTCAATAAACGAGACTTGATCAGAATACTGTCTTGTCTCCGTCTCTCGCGTCTCTTGTCCCATCTAGCTCCCACTCCCTCCTCCAGGTTCTGTGAATAATGTACCCGCGGGTCGGGACAAATATTTTTAATTAAATATCCAGAAGAAAAGAAACAAAACTAGGTTAGACACCTATGGGGCAAGAGTGAAGAGGTATGCTCAGAAACCAGAAACTGAATTCCAGATAATAGTAACAAAGATAGACAGTCTTAAAAACTCAGTGGATGCCATACCACATGCAGAAATCACGATCCAGAAAGCAACAGACAGACAGCAAATGTGAGATGCTCTTGAACCAGCCATGACCAAGCTCTTGGTCACTCACCGGACCAGGGGCCAGCTCTCCACTGAAACGTCACTGCTTTGTGGTAAACAAGTCTTCTTGACACATGCCAGTACTATGACACTGTATTTTTATAAACTACCCAAATGATTCTGTGTAAACGTCATCTAAAACATTACCCAGGTAAAGTAAACATTGGCATGCATAAACAGCACAAGAAGAGTAAGAGCAAGTTCAGTAACAATCAGAGTGGGCTCTCAAAGAGACCGATTACATTTCTCCTCTATTCTAAATAGCATAATTCTCATAGACAACGAGGATTAAGTGGAGGTTTTTAGGTCAAACCATTTAGTTCTTGATGTTTGAATACCAACTAGCAAAAGACCATAGATGTAGACAGTAAATGAAGTGAGACTAAACTCTAAAAGCACTCTGGTCAGCTCTGAGGTGTTCAAGTAATTCTCTACCTTGCTTAGGAACAATGATGACTTTTTACTAACCTCAATCAGATCAACAACTTGTTTTATCTTCAAGACATCGCGTTGTACATCAGGCAGACAGCTACTAGGTAAAGGGAGAATCACTCCAGGATGAAACGACAGAGGACTGCCCTAAGTACCTGTCGTGTATAGACACAGCTCTCTAATCTCTGTAATAAAGAGCTTAATTATGGATGGTTTTAAGTTATCTCATTGATCAAATGAATCATATGGCTTAACCAGTTAATAATACAGTGAAATCATGTAATGCTGGCTGACACAGCTCACACCTGGATTCGCCTTACAGCCCTCAGCAGGGCTTTTAATTTCTAGAACAATCTTCTGCTAATGATAGTAGAGCTTTAGTTTTGTTTTCATGTATAGCTACAGCTTCACGATGTGATCAAGGAACATTAAGCATGAAAAATTACCTGAAGGTCAGCATTGCCTTACCACTCTTGGCAAGCGAAAGAACATGGGTTTCCTTGAAAGGAAATCTGACCTTCCCCTTCTTTGTCTTTTCTGCTCTCCAAAAGCATTTTTGTCATTAGTAAATCTAAATATCATTATTCAATAAATGTATCCTGCCCTATAAAAAAAAAAAACTAAGTGGAGTTGAGAAATTTTAAGTACATACAAACCAAAGTTCAATTTTTTAAAAAAATAATGTTCATTTAAAAAAGTAAGCTAACAACCTGTTTCAGTTAACTGCATTTCAAAAAGGTTTTGCAAACTAGGCCTTGTTTTTTTCTCAGTGACCTCAGGCTCTGAATTTTCTACAAATGAAAAGCCTGAGGAAATGGGTTATCATATGAATGGAATGGCAGACAACTCAAAACTAACTTTAAAACAAACAGAAGGGAGAGGCCTGTGAAAGGGGAACTAAAGCTCAAAACAAAACTTCCTGCACTCAGCTCTCTCCCAAACAGTGGGGCTGCTGCTCCTCCTCTTAACCAAAAGAACTGCAAAGGCTTCTCAGGATCCTGAGAGTTAGCACACCATTTACAAGTGTTCTAATGGGTTAGTTCATCACTTTCTGGCGTTATTAATTTATCAGAGCATGGACAAAAGAAACGTTCCTGGTCCAAATCCATTTTCTCCATTGAACTTTTAGACATAAACCTAACTGAATGTTTCTATATTTTTACAGGAAAGTATTTTCTTAAGCATGAAAGAGGAAGAAAAATGTCAAAAACAGTCAGGCAAAGCTTTCCTTTAAAAGATTCGCTGTGAAAAGGTGAAGGTCCTTGGCTTCTCTTGCAACACCAGCGCACCTCCCATTTGCTTTTCCCCACACAGCTCCCTGGCCCTTTAAAGGTGGTGTCTGTTCCCCATAGAAAGGGGAGGACAGTGATGGCTCCAGCCAGCTGCAGGGAGGCCTAGTTTGAGGAGGAATGTTTCTGCGATGTAAGCAGGAGCCAGGTTTACTCACCCAGAGAAAAACCACCGTTTCCTCAGGAGGTTTTGCAGCTCCAGTGGTTCTAGAACACACCGCTCACCGCCAGCATCACCACTGCAAGTAAACTCAACACTGAGCTCAAGGACGAGCAGGGTTGTTCTCCACGTGTCTTACTCATCACACAAAGCAAGGCTCGAGCTTGGCCGCCACTCTCCCATGACACAGTGATGACACAGATCAGCTCCGCAGTGTCTTCCCTGCCTCCCACGTAGCCGACGGCAGTGGACTGGCAGATGTGGTAGTTCCTCAGCAATGCTTTGTGGCTATCTCACCCACATCATTCACAGAGACAGACAACGCAGTGCCATCGTTCCATGAAGACTTCTCTCTCCTCCCACGTACTGTTAAATTCCACATAGTAATTTACGCTATTACATGGAGGAACAAAATACTGGTGTGTGCTCAGTAGAACGGAGTCATTCCCTGGGCCTGTAAGGATCCTACTATGGGTTCCTTTGTCCTCTAGGTCTTGAACAAAATTACTCTGTAGTATCTCAAAGGAATGTGACTGCCAAGTGACTAAGCCGGAAAAGCTTAGTGAGAACTACCCCCCACCTGAGAATGGCCCACCACATCATTTGAAGAGGCTACGCCCTCAAGCCCTCAGTCACTCTGAGTACAGACTGTGGCTGGGGGTGGGGTAGGGGCTGCACCTGAACGTCTCAGAACACTTGTGATGAACATGCTGGCCTCCCAGACATGATCTGGGGGGTGGTATACACATTCTGCTAACCTTAAATGAAGCCTAGTTAGTCTCCCAGGCTGAAATGAACATTTTAGATGATCCATAATGGACTCTCTGCTTAATTTCTCTCCAATGTCATTCAAAGCATATAGACAAAAATGACATTTAATGTGTATTAAGGCACTTTTGATATCCCAGGTACTGTTTTGAGACGTTTATAGGCATTAACACATTTAATCTTCACAATAACTCTATGAAGTAGGTATTATTAATCCATCCATTTGACAGATGGGGAGAACAAGGCACACGTGCTAGGTTTCCCACACACACATCAGGGCAGTATGACAGGGCTGGGATGTGTGTCCAGGCAGCCTGACTTTAGAGACCACACTCTGCACTACTGCTCACAATGCCTCTCTGGGAGGGGTCCGCAGTCCACCGTGGAATAGCAGATTCACAAACGACGGTTGGGGGGAAGGCACATGCTGATAACATTGCAGAACAGCAGGGTGTATATATAGAAGGGTGTATAATTCTAGTTCCAATTCATCACTGACTATGTGACTTTGGGCCAGTCACCTTACTTCCTTGTGCATTCATTTGCACAACTGCGTGTGTATATCTGTGCATAGGGGGACTAGATAAATGTCCCTTCTACCTCCAAAATTCTACTACAGTCCTCCATACCCGAGGAGGTTATTATAATAGTATGTCCTATTTAAAAAGTATTAAAACAAGAACCTAAGTAGGGGATGGAAAGCAAAAGAAAGTCCTGTGATTTCTGTTGGGTAAAAATCAAGTTTACAACCAAAACTGCCTGATGAAACCATGGCCAGCAGTCACAACTCCTGCCTAAGGCAGTTAGGTAGTATCTACACCAAATAGATGGCTTAGTAGACTGTCCTATTTGTTACGGTTTGCTAGTGTGTAAACTTATGTTCATGCATGCTCACACACAACATGGAAAATGAGGGAGAAATACATTACATATTCTTAGCAGGGACAACCCAGTAATAGGCAGCACCTCGGGAGTGCGGGGGAGGCCCAGAGAGCGGAGCTCAGCAGCTCCCCACTCAACCTTCTAACAAAGCAGCTCTACTTCCAACCGGCTGATATAACTGGGAGTTCTTGTAATGCTTTCTTGTTTAGAAAGTGTCTGCTATTTAAACACACACACACACTTTCAAAACCTACTAGCATCGAGGAATGACCATGACCTGCCATGAAGAAAAGGCTGTCTGGATCCCACGTATGCATGGAGAGAGGAAGTGCAAGCATTGCTTAACCTGGGTAAGAGGAGGGACCCTGGTGAGCGGGTGGGCTTTTCTGGGTTGCACCCAGCTAGCATCAACCAGTCATGCCTAGGTGACACAACTATGATGAAGACGGCCAAAATTCTTTTGAGTTTTTGGCGAGACCCTCATGTGCTGTGGAACTATCCTCAGGAAGCTTCAGAAAGAGAAGCACAGATAGAGTCTTCTACGTTGAATCATACCCACTTGGGAGAGAAACCCTGTCCGAGTATATGAGGATAACAAAATGGATTTAAACGCATGAACTAATATAGGGTCCCCAGACCTCTACTTTAATTAAAACCTACTCTATTTCTAAACAGAACACTCAAGGCCAGTGAAGAGGTAGGAAAGGTAGGGAAGAAAGAGGTGATACAGAAACCCTACCCACTAGTAATAGGAGCAGAAAGGCAGTGGAGGACCCTCCTCTGCTGTTTTCAAAGCCAATAACCTAGTAAGACTTCACCATCCTCCCAAGTTGACCAGTTTTCAATGTCTTAGAGGACCAAGGAGGAAGCAGCAGTATCTGGAGCCTACTGCTGGACACATAATGAGACTTGGCGATCACCCCCAACTAGCATTTGGTCGCCACACAACCAGAGCCGCTTAAAGCAAATCCACAGCCACTGTATGCAGCATCACATGTGAATTCCCATAAACACAAAGCAGCCCGAGAGTGCAGAGTTCCACAGTTTGCTTGCCTTTTTATAATCCCCGCGTTGTAGAAACTATTTACAGGTAGTTTGACATATAAACGCGCTCGTCAGGAGCTTAAGTGGAGAAGACTTTTGTGCTTCTCTGAGAGCAATCTGCATGCTTTAAGATGAATAGCTCTCACAAAATTGTATGGTTTTACTAACATACAGACTCTGTTAATATTCAGTCAAGGAGAGCCCTTCGGCAAGGGTTTTAGATACAAATACGCATCAAGGAGCAAGTATACTAAGCCTTAAGCAATGTGAAGTACAGAAGGACGTTCCTCAGATGTTCCCTTTTGCCACAACGTGTGGAACCAGGCATGGATTTTCCTTGAACAAAAACTCACAAATTTTCCTATTATTCTAATTTTTATAAAGTGATACTCAGTTTCCATGTTGTTTTTTCCACTATATACTACTCAAGAAGACTGTGCTTCTGCTGTAGCCATTAATAAAAAATAAAATCAAAAGGGTTACATAGGGACCCATTATAGCAAGATATTGCCTAGACAGACACGCTCCGGCATGAGGAATTAGAATTGCCACACCTACAAATCTGAACCAGAGAATCAAACATTATTTGAATTTGTCCATCTTCTCCTTACCCCCCCTTCATATAATGAAATAATATAGCTGACCCTTGAACAATCTGGGTTTGAACTGCACAGACCCACTTGTAGGTGGCTTTTGCCCCCACGGATCAGAAATACAGCATTTGCTGCATAGGCAACCTGTGTATACGGAGGGGCTGGTTGACTTTGCACATGAGGTCTGTCCAGAAAGTATCCAGCCACATAGCAATAGGAGGAAAAATAGAGACATTTATCGAAGAAGATATAAGATACAAGAAACATTGTACATAGGACAATGACACCTCAGTCCCTTACAAAGTAGGCACCTTGGGACCTTTGTTGATTGATTGCAGCCTGTACACCATTCAACATTCTCAGGTGTTTTGCTTGTTGCAGGCCTTCCAGAACGTGGATCACCTTCAACAGATTCCTGACCATCTTTGAAGCGTTTGTGCCACATTTTTATTTGTGCTACACTCATTGCATCGTCCCTGAAAGCCTTCTGAATCATCCACAGAGTTTCTGTGGATGAATGTTCAGGCTTAACGCAAAACTTGATGCAGATTCATTGCTCTACTCACTCAATCATTTGGAATGTGACGGCCACATAGTACACGTGCTCAATGGCGTCTAGTACCCCACTGACTAGTATAGTGACATCGGCATTGTTCACGCACGCGCGGACTAGTCCACTCCCCTTGTCTGCCAGGTTACAGTGGTGTCGCACTAACCGTTCTTATGATATTAACAATGGCTGGATACTTTCCGACAACCCTTGTAATGTGGGTTCTGCAGGGCCGACTGAGGGACTTGTGTGCGCGCAGATTTGGTTATCCTGGGGTGGTTCTGGAGCCAATCCCCTGCATATACCCAGGGACAACCGTGTAAGAGGTGTTCAGAAAATTCCTTCTTCCTGGAAAGATACTACGGAGAACTCTGTATTCCGGGTTTGTAGTGTGTTCTCCTAATAACAGCTTTGAGATATAATGTCAATCCTTACCTGACTCCCCTGACCCAAGGGCACCAAGAAAGGTACAAAGTATAGAGGAGACGTAGGAAAGGAATGAGTATGCAGTACTGTCCTTTGTTGCCAATCTGAGCTTTGTGATTAAGGGAAATAGTACGAAAAGCATAAAGAAAGGGAGGTACATTCAAACATTGATGATGATGATGGTGAGGATGGCGATGACAGCTGACACTGACTGTGTACTTACTAGTTCAGGAACTGTGTTAAGCACTTAAGTGTTCTCTGTTCATCCTGCCAACTCTAAGAAGTAGGTATTACTGTGACCACTCCACAAAGGACAGACTGGGGGTTTTCTGAAGAACCACAGCAATACTGTCAGGAAATAGCCGAGTTGGGATATGAAGACAAATACCCTGATTTTAAAAAACAGGTTCTTAACCCTACACAAGATTCTGCCCATTGCATAGAGTTCAGGCCCTGTACGACAGACAGCTTGATGGGAGCCAAATTGCAACATAATTATGGATGAGAAGACTTCCATTAATACCCTTTAACTAATACACTTTATCCATAATTATCTAAGACCTGTATCTTTCCAGGAAAAAAACAAGAGTTCTGATAATTACTCTCCAAATATGAAGATACCACAGAAAGAAAGAAAATAAAGGAATTCCCTCTCCTCCCTTGGGTCCCCTAAGAATTCTAAAGAGGATGAAATTTTCTATAAGTTGATCTCCTCTCTACTCTATTTCACTCTATATAAATAATTTGAGGTAAACACATTTGTATCTTCCATAGGAAACTTGAAAAAAACTATTAATGACTCCTATGAGACCTAACACCTTTCCTCTCTCTAGCTCAAGGCCTTATAATGTAAACAACTTAAAGTATACTTTATCTTGGCTAAATATGATCCTCCTTCCATCGAACATATTTGTAGTTTCTATTATTCTGTACCCTTGAACCCAAACCACATTGAGACTGAAACACTGCCACTGAAAACACACTTTGAAGCTAGAAAAATCAAAATAGAACACACACTGGATTTGTTTGCAATTTCAACCACAACCCCTACTCCACCTTAAATAGGATGGATTGCTTTCTCATGGAAAAATAAAAGTTATTACTAGAAAAGTTAGAAGCACAAATACAACATCTAAGAAATTGTTCACTTAGTAGGATTCCTTTGCTATGGAAGATTTTCATTAGGAGAAAAATAGTACAGTCAAATTCCACAATAAGCTAGTCTGCATAGCATTTACTTTGGGTATAAAGAAAATGACATCATTGCAGGATTGGGATCTCAAACAACTGTTGCATACAAAGCTGGTTACAATGACCAGTTTATTCCAAATGGTGGGAAAGGCTTTGCACTCAAATCTATAGTCAACAATGGCTAAAAGGAGTTCACAAATTGACCTACATTTTCTAAAATCTTGTTATTTAAATAGAATAAAATTTAAACTTGAGGGTAATTATGGTCTAAAGGAAAAAAATCATGAGATAAAGATATGATATCTTGTACATTAGAATATAAAACATATCTCATTACCATCTTTTTTTTTTTTTTTTAAATAGAGATAGGATCTCACCCTGTCACCCAAGCTAGAGTGCAGTGGCTTGTTCACAGCTCACTACAACCTCAAACTCCTGGGCTTAAGCAATCCTCATGCCTCAGCCTCCCAAGTAGCTAGAACTACAGATGCACACCACCATGCCCAGCTAACTTTTCAAAAAGTTTTTATAGAGACAGGGTCTTTCTATGTTGCCCAGGCTGGTCTCGAACTCTTGGCCTCAAGTAATCTGGGCCTCCCAAAGTGCTGGGATTAAAGGTGTGAGCCACCCCAACCAGCCCATTACCATACTGATTTGAAATATTATTACTCTAAGGAGCTTGAGCATCTACACAGATATCTTGAAGAGGACAGGGCAAGGAGGGGCTATCACATCAGTAGTGAGCCAGGGAAACCCTGCAGTCTCTTGGAGTGGACAGGTTGCCTGGGCCTTGGCACCTGCACTATCCCACTGACATGCTTCTGTTTGCATTTCCAGATTTGGTGGCATAAGTAGGGTGGTAACTTCCTCCTCAGTCATCACTTCCAGGGATACAGCAGGGCACTTGGAAAACAAGTACTTACAAACAGTGCTGTGGAACCATGACATCAACACCCCATGAGCTATCCCAGCCACAAAGGTGGGGGCCACCTGAGCCCCTTGACACTTTCTTCTCCCTCCCTGCTGCCCACAGGTGAAGTCTCACAGGTCTCACTACTACAGCAATTAGAAATGGCAGAAGGAAACCCAAAACAAATCAAACTAATCAACTAGTCTAAAAATTTGACCAGACAGAATACTGAAAACTTACAGTTTTTATTATTAAAGAAAATAAGCACATATAAATGAAATCCTTTGTATCTCTGTTGACAGAGAGCATGGATAACTAAATGCATTTGTAATATCTCTATTCGTATTGATACTGTTCATTGAAGTCAGTGGTATGAGCCTAAACAAAAGCATTCTCTGGGCCTGGGTACGGCAGTAACCTTCATGGAGACAGGATGTATTTTAAACTCATATCAATTTGCCAACTCCAAACTGGCCCTGTGGAACCAAAAGGAGGATAGGAAAAGGAGATTTCCAGATTACCTCATGAGCAGAAAATGTTCTCAATAAGCCATTCAACACATGTACACGACCTTATCCATAGGAATGCAAATGCTTTGATTGGTACCATCATTATCAAGAAGGCAAAGGCAAAGAAACCTCTAGAGAAACACTTATACTCCCTGCTAGGTCTCACTCCAAGGTTCAAGAGCATAAGCAAGCCCTTCAACCTGAATGCCAACAGACATTTAACACAGGCTGTGCCGCAATGACTGTCCTTGAGGCTTTTGTGGAAGAAAAAGCAAAGAAACAGAAAGGGAAGATCAATAGAGAAGTTTCTACAATGCCCTGGAGGGAGACACTTTCCTCGTGAAGGTACAGAGAGTTCATAAGTCCTACTGTCACTACCGGGGTAAACTCCCCTCGGGAAGCCACTAATGTCTCTGAGAGTTGCAATCCTAGCAGAGAGTGCCACAGACTGCTGACACCTCAATAAACGAATGCCAAAATCAGTACACCGACAAAAAGGATCAATTTTAAAACATTTTGTGGAAAGCTGGACTTAGTGCTGTACAAAAATCAAAAGACAGACTCGGCCTTCGGAGAGGTTACAGGCTATACACAGGGCACCAGCAAAGTCCCATCGGGCTTGGCTTCTGTTTCTCTCCCTGCCACTGCTCTCTAGTGGCCTTGCTAATGAAGAGGGAAATCACAGGCACGTGGCATGTTGGCTCTGGAAAACACCCTAAATATTGCCGAGCCCAACCACCTCCTTTTAAAGATGAGGCCAGTTCAGAAATGGGTACATGACACACCCAAAGTCACAGAGTTAATGTGAAGTATAAGAAAAACCCCAGACTCCAGACCGCCAACCCCAGGCTGTCATTGTAATTCTAAAGAGAGAAAAATTTTCGCCTAAAAGTAGGGCGTACACTATCCATACCCTGGATAACTAAGAATCAAGAGAGTATTACATGGCCTTTTGCCTCCTACACCCTGGTTTCATTTCAGTTGCTGTAGCTCACAGGTCTGCTTTCATGTGAGAAAGCAGGACCTTCGGAAGAGGGACGGAGAAGATGAAGACATTAGTCAGTCACTTTAGCCAGGAGAAGGAGACTAGAATAAAATTTCCTACCCTCCTGGTGCTTCCCTTCCTGGAAGAGGTGCACTTGGGTTTCAAAATAGGTATTTTGATCCATTGACTCACGAAAAGTAACTGGTGGATGTTGCCTGCAAGGAAGAACAATGCAAAAAAACAAACAAACAAAAAAAACAAAACAAAAAACCAAGCTGTGCAGGCAGCCTGAACAAGACTGCAAATGCATGGAAAACGCTTGTTTGCCGCCTCCAGCCCTCCACCTTTGTCACTGGGCAAGCCAAGAGCATTGTCACTAACTTTCTGGTATAGTCTACCTGCTCCAATTCCAGTTTCCTCACTGTTTTCACAGTTTATTTTGAACAAAAGATCCTAATTGGTCACAAAGAGCTAATTTAGGGAGCCAGAATTATAACATGATTTCACAGAGTCAAGTAATGGATTTTTGGAGGTGGAATACACCATTTGAATTATTTAATCAGCTCCCATTTTTTCAATGAGTAAATGAAAGCTTCAGAGAGCTTAAGAACTTAGATATAGACAGACTAGGGCCAGAGCCAAAGTCTCCCACTTCCCAGCACAATGATCTTCCTGTGACCACTTGTGTCATCAGTAGACACCGGACTACTGCAGATGCCATCCCCTGGGACCGTCGGAGTCACGCTGGACTTAGATGTGCCACGGCCACAGCAACGTAGCAACTTACAGTCCTAGCCCATCAGCAGCTTAAGAGGCTCAGCACGTGGGCTGGAGAGACAACAGGGGAGACAAACGCATAGTTAAATATTCAAGGAAAGGAGAAGATCCAGGACAACCCAAACAACTGTGCAGACAGCAAAGGCAGGGGCAGGGAAGCAGCGGGAGAACACACACCATCCAGAAAGCCGGGCAGAGAATAGCATCAGAGTACAGAAAGGACGGCCAATGGTCACTTCATATGCAATATTTTGAGAATTAAAAAAAACAAAAGCCCTAAATCCTGTTTCTTCCTTTACAACGATGCTTTCTCTAAAAGTTAAAAAGACGTACCCAATTCAATTTTTAACCAAGTTGGCGCACAGTTACATCAGACAGTCTTCAGATATGTTTTCATAAAACTGAGTACAACACAAAATAAATATCACTTCCCCACTGGCCAAGGATGGGTGGATTTTGATACTTAACACATACTGGGTAGGGCAACCCCACCCTTGGCCCACAATCTAGCTTCTGCAGATGGATCTCCTAGCCTCTTGCCAGAGCTAGTCCCATGGCTGTGTGGCCGAGACCACCCAAGACGACCTGGGTGCCACAGGAAGAGACATTGCTGACTCAGGAGACGGCCCCTCCCATTGCAAGGCAGCCAAGCCAAGCCAGGCACGGAACTGAGAGGCAGCATGTAGCAGTGCTGATGTTTTCAACACTTTAATGAGACCGTGGCTCAAATGTAAGTGCTGCATGTTCTCCCTCACGTTAGGATGTTTCTGGAAATAATCTTGTGTATGCGTGGTGGTGGTTGCCTATTTTTGCTCAACCTAGATTTAAACTACTTTCAAAGGACTGGATTTTAAAATCCGTATTGCTTATCAACCAAGGAACCCCAGAACAACCAGTAAACTTGCCCTGGGTCGGGACAGAACACCGCAGAGAGGGTGCAGACTAAGCACTCGGTAGTTTATTATTACACAAAATGCGGCCATTCCTTGACTGTGTTTCACGTGGACACCTTTTGGTTCCCTCATTTTTAAGCTTTAGCAAATGCTTGGCTATACATTTCCTATAAAGTCAATCATGGTGAATTTAAGGTCATAATGGAGGATGGGACACACTAGCTTCCTAAGGTCAAGATGCCAGAAAATGCAAGGCCAAAATCACCTTGCATCAACCTACTCCTCAAGTTTATTCTTCATTACCTTCCAAATCTGTTAGCCATCGCCCCACCTCTGATCCTGAAGCAGCACTTACACATCTGGCAATTAAATAGGTACTGATCTATTTATTAACAATGTATGCAAGGTAAATATCTTCAGATTTAGTAAAAAATGTCAGATCCTGATCAACAGAATCTCCATTTACATTGTGTCTGAAAGAGTCTACAACAGAGATAGCTCCTGTATAGATGGTCATCTACTTGGGCTTCAGCCAATCTCATCAAGCACTGCCTTTTGTAGTTGTGACTCCTGTTATTTTTAAGGTAAATTGTTTCAACCAGAAGGACATCTTCCATGGGGTTCTAACACTTGGCCCAGCTGATGAGTCCCCCAGGGGACTGGCTAGATATATGAGTTCCTGCTACTAGGGACATTTTTGAGCCCTCTGGTTACCAAGCTGCAGAAATAGTTTAACTGTCTTTTTGTTTATCTTTTAGCAGCAAAATACTGAAGAAATACAAATGTTTCCCTATTATTCTGTCACACAGAAATGCAGTCTTATCCTGGGAAAGCTGGCTAAAATGTCCACACTTGATAGATGTGCTCCTCTATTCAACAAGATTTAGATAAAGAGCTTGAGAAAAAAAAAACAAAAACAGGATGGAGGAACAGTAGAGAGAATGAGAACCACGGCAATGCAAACATCTCCCATACAGCCTGGCAAAAGGCTCCTCCCCTGCCTCAAAGGAATTACTGCCTCAAGCTAAAAGAATATTCATTCTCTGTTTCTTCTCATGGTGGCATCTCCATTTCAGCCACCTGCTGCCATGAGACCCTTTCTCTCTCTCCCCCAGTTCAGGTGCTCATAGCTCCCATAACAACGGATCTGAGACCC
>CAUYMX010029054.1:0-26245 GCA_963573855.1 Lepilemur septentrionalis | reverse complement strand
AAACAATGGTGATATAGCACCTCTTGTATTTTCCTGGATAGAGCTGAAACCCATTCTACTAAGTGAAGTATCCCAAGAATGGAAAAATAAGCACCACATGTACTCACCAGCAAATTGGTTTCACTGATCAACACCTAAGTGAACATATACAAGCAACATTTATCAGGTGTCAGGCTGACTAGCTGAGGGTGGTGGGGTTGGGTGTTTACATACATACTGAGTGCGATGCACACCGTCTGGTGGATGGACAAGCCTTAAGCTCTGACTCAAGGGGGGAGGGGGACAAGGGCAATATACGTAACCTTAACATTTGTACCCCCATAATATGCTGAAATAAATATATATATACATATAAAAGAAAAAATCATATTTTGAATTTAGACCTTTCCCAGGCTAGCAATGTGTGGGGTGAAATTCTGGCAGATATGGGATCATGAGGGTAAGCAATGGATACTCTACGGCAATGGTCCCCCCAGGGACTGGTTTCATGGAAGACAATTTTTCTACTGGGAGGGGGATGTTTTTGGGATGATTCAAGCACATTACATTTATTGTATACTTTATTTATATTATTATTACATTGTAATATATAACTCACCATAATGCAGAATCTAATGCTGTGGCTTATCTGACAGGAGGAGGGGCTCAGACAGTGATGCCAGTGATGAGGAGTGGCTATAAATACAGATGAAGCTTCACTCACTAGCCAGCTGTTCACATCCTGCTGTGCAGCCTGATTCCTAACAGGCCACAGACCAGTACTGGTTCACACACCGGGACTTGGGGACTGCAGCTCTACAGTGTACTGTGCTGTGTTGCCATATGATTTTGCCCAGCTGTAGGCTAATGGTAAGAGTTCTGAGCACCTTTGAGGTAGGCTGGGCTAAAAACTGTGATGTTTGGTAGGTTAAGTGTATTAAATGCATTTGCAGCTTAGGATATTTCCAACTTGCAAGGGGTTTATCAGGACATACCCCAATCATAAATCACGGATCACCTATAGTTAAGGCAGAAGATTGGATTCTTCAAAGGAAACAAAAATAAGTAAGCTATAAGACAACCTATTTTCATAGGGCTCATAGTCTACTGAAGGAGCTAGGACAACTGCACACACAAAAAAAGAATGCTGCATAAGAGAAGAGCATATACATTTTGAAGAAGGTACAAAAGGTAATTAAGGTACATCTAGATTTAGGATGGCAGAACAAAGAGATTTCTACATGTTTATCTTCTGAGAATCACTCCCAAATATTAATAAGAGGAAAAAAAGTGACGAAGTGAAAACAAACTCTACATTTGATGAAACCAGGATGTTGCTAAAACAAAAACTCCATTATATGAAGACAGAAAGTAGATGGAGGGGTTATAATTGACTCAGCAGCCTAATAAAAAAATCACACACTTGTCTTCTGGGTGGAAAACAGTTCCAGAGGTGGGAAAAGAAATGAGGTAGGCTATGGGGTTATAAGCCTTCGTTTGTATTAATGCTTTTGCCTTTGGCCTGCAAATTCTAGGGATGAACCTAAGCTTAAGCATATGGAATATTATATTTTGCATACATTAAAAGATGAGCAATAACTTAATAGGTACAAAGAAAACTAATTAAAGGAAATGTAATAATTTACTGTTTGAGTCAGTAGTAAATATTTCTTAATCGTAAAAATATATGTTATTTTTGTATTGGACTCAATCCACATATTTTGTGAATTTCTTCTGCAGCCCAGAAGAAGAGAAAAAATAAAAAGTAAATTGAGGATTAGCCACAATGTGGTCTGAAAATGTTAGCTTAAATGACACATTTAATGTGTACATTTTATTGTACACAATTTTTTCTTATCATTGTTTTTGTGGTTTATACGCAGTAAAGAAACTGAATAATTCATTTTTATTAACATGCTCTTATTATATTCCTTAATGTATTTTGAATAATTTCTCATATAATTAAATATCATTCTTACATATTAAAATATAATTTACATACAAAAATACACAGAGCTTACATATTTTGGGTATTGACACTTGTATAAACCACAAAACCACTAAACAAAAGAAGTTATAGAATAGTAGCATTGCCTCAGAAAGTCTTTGCCTGTCCCTTTTCACCTCACCAACCTCACTTCCACCTGGGCAACCACTTTCTTATTTTTGGGACCATCAGTCAGTTATGCCAATTCCTGTATTTTATATTATGGGAACAACAGTGCATACTCTTAAGACTGGCATCTTTTACTCAGCATAAGGTTTCTAAGTGACCATATAGTGTTGTGTGCATCTGTAATTTGTTCCTTTTAATTGGCGAGTGGTATTATTTTGTATGAATATATATCAGTCTGTGCATTCACATCTCTTTTTGGACATATGCACATAATTCCATTTCATGTATTATTTTATTCCCCTTCAAAATCAGAAAGAATCAGTATTATTATGTTTCCAAGTAACCTCCCAGGCTTACTTCCATATTAACCACTATTATATATATTTTTTCTCTTTTCCTATAGCATGGAAATATGACTATTTAGAAAGTCTTCAAATTTACTGCTAAAATTTTCAAAATAAAATCTGTACTATGCATTCAGTTAAATCAACAAACAGTATCCAGTCCCTGCTAAAAAATATCTATAAAGCAAATATTCCATTATAATCTCCTATATTAAAATGCATTTTGCTTTGTTTGGAAACTAAACTGAAAGAAATATACCAAAATAAATTAGTGTATTAGTGTACTTTTTTAAAAATTTTATTTTAAAATTATAACATCACATGGTAAAACTGACTTTGTTTTTCTTTTGGTACACATTTCTATGAATTTTAAGACATATAATGATCTATGTAACTACCACCACAGTCAGTATATAGATACTTCCATCCTTCAAAAAAATTGCCTTATGCTTTATAATCATACTTTCTCCCCAGCTCTAACCCATGGATGACAGCACTAATCTGTTCTTTAGCACTCTAATTTTGTCATAAGTATGTCATATAAACAGAATAATACAGTTTGTAACCTTTGGAGACTGACTTCTTTCACTTAGCATAATCTCTTTGAGATGCAAACATTTGTTCTGTGTATCAGTGGTTTGGCCCTTTTTATTGATGAGTAATATTCTGTTATATGAATCCCTGTTTAGCCATTAACTGGTAAAAGGGCATTTCAGTTGTTTCAGTTATTGGTCTTATGAATAAACCTTCTATAAAATGTGCTAGGAACTTAGGACAGTTCTTTAACATATCTGAGTTTCAGATTCCTCATCCATAAAATAGAGAAAATGCTAGTAGTCACCTCATAAAGCTGTTGATAGAATTAAATCAGAATGTATTTAAAACATAACATAGTACGTATTCCAAAATTCAATTACTAATGTCAGAAAAATAAAATGACAATGCAAATTGCACTGCAAATAAAGTGCCCCCCATATTCTACTTTTGCAGCTGATTTAAAAAAAATGACAATTTCAGAATATTCTGTTTATCCCTACATTATATTAATATCATTTCATTAGATTTTGTCTATCAGTTAGGCAATTTCGGTTTTCTCATCTGGCAACATTAATTATCCATTCATAAGTTAGACTATCTAAAAAATTTGGTAAGTATGCTCTTCATACTTCAATAATATGCTACAAAAGGCACAAATGTAGTAAGGAATGTGGAAATGCATGTAAGAGCTTGAGAGAAATTGCAAAGAAGAATTAAAAAGACTTGGCAAAGTTTTGCATATAAGAAGTGACAGTCAAAATGGAATAAGTTGAAGGTTTGAGTTAGAGTTTGGAGGTCAGAAATGAGGGAGGGAGAATATTCAATTTTAGGCATAAAATTCTCGATGGCAAGATAAATGTAGTACTTAATCACATAAGGAGAAAGTGTCCTAATGAAGGTGAAGGGTTATCAGATTTAGCAAATCAAAATACATAATCCCCAATTAAATTAGAGATTCAGATAAAGAATGAATATTTTATTTAGTATGTGACATACTTTTACTAATATTACATACGGCATATAGTTATACCACAAATTATTCATTGTTTATAAAACTCAAATTTAACAGCATCTTGTATTTAATCTATAAACCTTTGAGGGTTAAGACATTTGTTGAGCTCTGGGTGTCTCTAAAAGATTAGGCAATATCACTGACAAGTCTAGTCTACAATAAAGTAAGAACAGAAGAGAAGTAGAGTAGAAGAAAGGGGAAAGAAAAGCAAATGGATTTGAAAAAAAGAGAAAAACAAAAAAATGGAGATTGAGATAAATAAAGTGATGTATATGGCGGAGAGTGCTAAAGCATTATGAACCTGGGAGAGGCTTTTCTAGGATCAATTAAGCAAATGTTAAGTAGCCATGAGACGGCTGGTACTTAGCCAATTCTCAGCTAAACTTTATGGGGCTGAGATCCTTGTAGAGAATTACTTAAACTTTTCAGGCTTCAGATACCAAACTAACTGAATAAATATATAATGTATTTGCCTCAATTGGAGTAAATGTCCTCATGGAGTAAATGTCCTGAGAGGTCAATGCAGAAGATGAAGAAACTGAGTAGCCGAGACATTCCTAAACTCATATAGTGGATTAGAAAATGAACTAAAACTGGAGCCTAGATTTCTTGATTGCTACTTTTATTTTTTTTAACTTAGACTTTGATAACTCAATAGTTTATGAAGGAAAAAACCCAAAACAATATCAAATAAACAAAAAACAGAAAGAGAAAAATTTGAAATCTCCATCATGTAGATGGAATATAAAAATAAACCTCAAAGTTCACTTTCTATAAAAGTGAACAGGCTATAAATAGTACGGGGGAAAAAAAACATTGAGCCAAGATAATGACAAAGTAGAAAGCTCTGACAGAGTAGAAATCATGTTTCATTTCAATTTTGTAGCACCAGAACTGAGCACATAATCTTGCACTTACTAAGTGCTCAATAACTACTCATTGAAAAAACAAGTAAGATGTTTTTTATAGTAGACATTAAAGTTTTCATCAACTCAATAAGACATTTTATAATAGTGGAAACTAACTCAATAAATACCACATAAAGGCTCTGAAAGATAAATTTAAATGCATAGAAAGAGGATGAAAAAATCAGGGTCCTCATAACATGAGGCTGAACTCTGCCAATTAAACAGGACCTCCGAAGCTAAGGTGAAAAATGTGTCACTGTGAGGCTAAACATGTTTAAAACATTTTTAAAAGATTTCAAATCTAAAATAAAGTGTACAGATTTTTGAGTTATGAACACATGCATTCTTTCCTACCCATTATCTCTTGTTTTATCCCTGAGATACACAAGATTTTATCCAAAATGGGAAGGATTACGAATACTTTGGAAAGAATGGCAGGTCCATTTACAATAATGAACTACTATTTGAAAAATTAAGTATGTTCTTATTATGTCTGAAGCCAAAGACAGACCTGGAGGCATTCTGAAAGCTCATTTCTCAATTACCTTCTGGTAATTCTATAAATGAATTTAAGTCCAAGTTTTATGCAGTGTGTTTTAAGTGTGTGTTTAAGGATAACTTGGTCAGACAATTTCCTGAGGACAACATAGTAAAAGAAATGGCTGATTGCCACTCAAAATGACATTCAGCTTGCATTCCTTCTCCTCCATAATGGAGTTGGCAATAACCTTTCCCGGTAGACTGTTTATTTTGGGAACATAAAGTGATCAGATGCTATCTCAAAAAAGTAGATTGACTTGTGCTAACACTTGTGAATAGCACAAGTGAATCTAGTCTACAAGAAGAAAAATGGCTAAAGGTGCCAATTGGTAAATTTCTTGCTTACTGCTTTTGTAATGTAGCCTTTGGTTTACTTCAGCAACTAACCCAAAATGGTTTCATCACATTGGAAGTATGAAAAAACTTGGATCATTTTTTGTGGCATTTTTTATAGAAGACTCTTAAGCCAGAATGAGGCAGATGTTGCTTTTATAAAAGCCATATAATCCCATTTATATGAAAAACATTATTACTGTTCCAAAGATCAAATATTGATTGTTTTACTTCACAGATGTATGATGTATATGATACTGAAGATACAGATGCATATAGTTACTAAAATGTTTCCCACATTGCACATAGGAGAAGGAAATACACATGTCATTGGGAATATGCTTTACCACTAGTGTTATTGACATGGGACAGGCTAGTCAACAAATGATCATCAAGAAACTCCATACTTAGCAGAGAACTAATTAATACAGTGATGCTTTAATACTGGGCAAAGCTATTTGTTAGAAAGAGCTGTTCAGTACAGCATTTCTCATGTAGAAGTTAGGGCTGTACTACACTGTCAACAATGGATCCCGTCAATTATGACTTCTTCACTGCCACATGAGAAAGATGAGGAACTGAATTAGAATGCAATGTTTGAAGGTGTATATCTGGTGATGGCCAGGTTTCAAATCCCAGCCTCACTACTTACTAGCTGCATGAGCTTAGGCCTCATGTTCTCTCCATTTCTTCATCTATAAAATGGAGAGAATATTGGAATTTACCTCATATATCCGTAGTGAGGACTATGTGAGGTAGTGCAAGTGAAGTACTCATTACTGTCAGGTTCAATTCTTGTTAGCTAATATTAATATTAATGTTAATAGACACTCATGTGCCATACAACATGCTAGGTATTTTACATTCCTACCTTATTTTGACACTCACAAGCACCTTGTTAGGGCAATAAGTCAGTTTTTTATTTAAACTCTTTGCTTGCAAGCCAAAAAATTGACTTTGGATAACTCAAGCATCTATCTATCTAATCTATCAATTTGACTACATGAATGACAATGCATAGCCCTCAAAATCAAAAGAACAGCTGAATTACTAGGCACAAAAAGGGTAGGAACAAGGACAATTCTAGTGATCCACATAGCAGGTATATTATGCTGCTTCTTCTGGGATCAATCAAGTCTTTTCTCATTCTGCTCAAGAGAGACCCTAATTGGTTAAGCTTGGATTTTTAACCACAATTTGGCTAAAGAAAGGAGGGATATCCTGATTGACTGTCCCCAAAAGACTGATCACGATGGAGAAGAGGTGATCCTATAAAAGAAAATTAAGGTGCTATTACAAGACAAAGGATGATAGATAGCCAAAGACAGAAAGAATCTCTGTATAAAGCCTCTTTATTATAGAATTAAAAAGAGTCCTTTTGTGATTTCAGTTTTTAAGGAGTAGGAAAGGTTTTGAATGAAGAAATATAGCCTAACAGACAGTGTGGAAGTCCAGAATAGTCAGTATTGCTGGTGATATATAAGAACCATTGTGAGAGACTTCCCTTGGGAATTCATTTTCTGAAATTCCTGATAAATTCCTTTAACATTTCCTCTGGATAATGAAGTATCATCCCTAGGAAATACTTTATGATCATTATGTTGTATACATAAAAATACTATTGCTGTATGCACCTCACAAAATTTTAGAGTCTGTAAGAACAGAAATCTTGATAGGATCAATTTTATATGGAAATTACAGATGAAGTTTCTTATCCTTAAAAACATTAATTTCCCTACCACTCTTGAGCAGAATTTAATTGTTCTTGTAACTAATCATGAACCTAATATAGCAAGCTATCAAATTACTGTAAATTTCCTAAAATACCTTCTAAAATCATTAGTGATAGTGATAGAGAAATTGTCCAAATATACAAACACCTCATAATGTTTTTAAATCTACTGAAGGTATTCACTGATAAATATCATAATATTACATATATGGGATGACATATGTGGAAACGTGTGAAGTAAAATTCCTTTAGGGAAATTATTTCAGTTATTTCTATTTTCTCTAGCAAGTAAAGATTATCTTATTAAACATTTGTGCGGGGAGGCAGGGCTGTGAGGAGATCAGCTACTTCTCTCAGCAAAGCTAGGTCACCTAGATAAGGGGCGTCACAGAGGATAAGAAAATTGATAGGAAATAGGGAGAATAAAAGAATACATAGAGACTGAGGTACAGTTTTATACAGATAAATCAAGATAAAGCAGGGGTACTCAGGAGTCTGGACCACATCTCTGTAAGTGGTCCAGCATTATGGTTAGATTCACATAGGTTTTTATAATCACAAATATCAATTACCAGTTGCCATAGTAACACATTTACATATCAGATAGTGCAGTTGCTATAGGTAACAGGTAGTGATTTAGGGTCAAAAGTCCTCTCAAAGGGCTTCTAACAAATTCTAATCTATCTAGGTGAACAAACGGTTACAAAGTCCTTCAAGGACTAACTTCTAAGAGATAATTATCAATTAACAGAGGAATAACAAAGAGGTATAGTGGCTCTATATTTCTTTGATCTAGTTATTGTGGACTTAAGGCAGACAGTCAGGAGAGAGCAGGAAGCCCATCTCTACAAAACAGGTTGTCCATAACCACAGGGGCGCGTCTCTGGGCAAAGGGCACTCATTGTCTCCAGCTCCCATCCTGTGAGCCAGATATTTACCTGTCTTGTGTTTCAAAAACAGGAAGATTTCACAGATTCTGAGATAACTGGGAAGTGTCTTGGAAAATATCCCTACCAGAGCTTTGAGAGCCCTCCCAAGGTGGAGGCAGCCCTTGATAGATGAACTAATGAGTTCACATATTCCTTCAGGGCAAAACCCCTCCAGTTTTTGTCATTAATATAGCAATATTGGGTGATGTAATAAAATAATGATCTTATGAGCCACATTAATTCCTCAATATTTTTCAACACATTTGTTTTGAGATTTATTCAATTTGCTTGAAATACTATTCTAAACACTCATTTTGACAGTAGAAACAAACTAGGCAACTGGACTATATAACACTTTCATAGAATAATCAGAGTTTCTGTAGGAACTGGCTTAGGACACTTTTTTGCTATTCCTTTTTGTTTGTTTGTTTGTTTTGTAGTAAAATAATTGAAGCATGTTTTCATTCTAAGCTATATTCTTTGACTGTTGAAACATTCTTCAGTATCAATTTTGATTCTTAGGTTTGCTTATTGCTTGGAATTTCCTTCCAGCCTTTTAGAATGTGTTGTAGTACCCACTTTTTATGGGACATCTATTGCAGTATGAAGTTTTATGACAAAATTTAGTTTCAACAAACTCTAAGACTGCTGTAACTGTATATTTTGCACCTGCTTGGAAAGAAATGGAAGGAATCTTTATTCAACTCTGAGGAAGGAAGAGGTTCCTCTAAAGGAAAGTTTCATCTATTTCAACAGTTCTTAATCTAAATCATTATAAAGGAGGAATTATTTTTACAGTTACATAATATAGTATCACTTTAAATCAGACATAGATGTTTCAAATTAAAGTGGTCCATTTATAGAGGCATAAAACCAAAGAAAAATTTTAAATGGTAGGATGACAGGCGGCCTACTTATCAATAAGCCTGTTTCAGAAGCCCTAGGTGCTCTCCCAGTACAAAAGACAAATCCTTTTCAAATGTATACACATCATAATATTTCTAAAGATGTAGGGTTCAAAACTTCTGGCACTTAATACCACTTGCTTCCAGAAATAAAGCCCTGGTTATACAATAAACCTCCTCTCAGGAATACATTTCAGCTATGCACATAATTAAGATTTAAAGACATTAGACAATCATAAAAATGCAAAAATCATGACATAGTACCATCATCAGTATACTAAAATTGTCCTGTAAGAGAAAACACATTTACACTTGTAATAATTAAAGAAGTCAGGCAACTTCTATAGCCAATAATATTTACCTAACTAGCCCTGCCAGAAATTTCCTCCATTAGCCAATTCTTTGTGTTAAAGCACTATTATCCCGCCCCCATCAGACTGCATATTTTATCTGAGAGGGAGTAGAACATTAAGCTATTAAATGTAAACTTCAGATTGATTAGATTTAAGGAAATGGGACACAGCTATGCTTTTTTTAAAATTGAGGCAAATTTCACATAAAATAAAATCAACCATTTTAAAATGTATAATTCAATATCCTTTAGTACATTTATAATGTTGTGCAACTATCATCTCTATCTAATCCTAAACATTTTCATCACCCTGAGATAATATCATATAGCCATTAAGCAGTTATTCCCCATTCTTCCTTTCCCCCAGCTACATAAACCACCAAACTACTTTTTATCTCCATGGATTTAGCCCTTCATGATATTCCATATAAAGGGCAGAATATAATATTGTGACCTTTTGTGTTTTAGCAAAGATGTTTTCCAGGTTACAGTATGAATCAGTATTTTATTCCTTTTTATGGCTTTTTTAAAATTTTATATATATAACACAATTTGTTTATCCATTCAGCTATGTATGGACATGTGGGTATTTCTACCTTTTGTCAATTGTGAATATGCTACTATCAACATTTGTGTGCAAGTATTTTTTGAGTACCAGTATTCAATTCTTTTGAGTACATACCTAGAAATGAAATTGCTGGGTCATATGGTAACTTTGTGTTTAAGTTTTTAAGGAACTGTCATACTTCCACAGCAACCTACCAATTGTACATTCTCATCAGCAATATATGAGGATTGCAATTTCTTCACATCCTTGCCAACACTAGTTTATTTTATTTTATTTTATTTTTTTTAGTAGCCATCCTAGTAGGAATGAGGTGGTATCTCATTGTGACTTTGATTTGCATTGACCTAATGACTAATGATGTTTAACATCTTTCCATGTGCTAGTCCATTTGCATATCTTTTGAGAAAAATCAATTCAAGTCCTTGGGTGAGTTGTTTAGGGTTGGTTTTTGGACGTTGTTGAAGATGACTTTTGACAGCTGAATCTGATTGTCATTTTGTTTTTGAGTCATAAGAGTTTTTTATATTTTCTGGATACTAGATTCTCATTAGATATATGATTTGAAAATATTTTCTCCCATTCTCTAAGTTGCTTTTCTCTTCCTTGATAATGTCCTTTGACATGCAGAAGGTTTCTAATTTTGACAATGTCCAACGTATCTGTTTTTTCTTTTGTTGTTTGTACTTATGGTGTCAGATCTAAATATCCATTGCTGAATCCAAAGTTATGAAGTCAAAAAAAATCCTATTTTCCTCTAAGATTTTTAGAGTTTTACCTCTTATAATTAGGTCTTTGATAAAATGTTTAGTTAATTTTTGTGTATCTTGTGAGGTAAAACTCCAACTTTATTCTTTCATAAAATGATATCAAGTTGTATTAGAGCACCATTTGTTGAAGAGAGGAATCTTTGTCCATTGAATGGTCTTGGCATCCTTGTTGAAAATCAATTGGCCATAGGTATATATAATTATTTCTAGACTCTCAATCTTATTCCAGTGGTGCATATGTCTATTTGCATGCCAGTGTGACATTGTTTCAAATACTATAGCTTTGTAGTAAGTTTTGAAATCAGAACATGTCAGTCCTCCAACTTTCTTCTTCTTTTTCAAGAATTGTTTAGTATTCAGGCCCTTTGCAATTCCATATGAATTTGGGGATTAGCTTTTCCATTTCTGCAGAAAGGCTATTAGAATTTTGATAGGGATTGCATTGAATCTGTAGATCACTTTAGGTAGGGTAACCATTTTAACAATAGTTCTAGTCCATGAGCATGGGATAGCTTTCCATTCATTTATGTCTTCTTTAATTTATTAAGGTAATGCTTTATCAACAACTTTTTCACCTGTTTGGTTGAATTTATTCCTAGGTACTATATTTTTCGATGATATTTTAAATGGAATTATTTTCTTAATTTCTTTTTCTTATAGTTTATTATTGGTGTATAAAAAATAACTGATTTTTGTGTGTTGACCTTGTACCCAGAAACTGCTGAATTCTTGATTTGACCTAGTATTTTTTGTGGATCCTATAAGATTTTCTATATATAGGATCATGTCATCTGTGAATAAATTACATTTTGATAGAAGTGTGAACAAGCAAATGTAATCATACAATATATGACCTTTTCTGTCTGGCTTATTTCATAATAAGCCAGCATAAATGTTTTTGAGGTTACAGCATATATCAGGACTTTATTCCTTTTTATGGCTGAATATTTTCCATTTTATGTACATAGCACAATTTGTTTATTCATTCACTGTTCATAGACATTTGGGTTGTTTTCAACTTTTGTTCTATTGTGAATAATAATGCTATTATGAACATTTGTGCACAGGTATTTTTTGAGTGTCAGTGTTTAATTTTTGAGCACATACCTAGAAGTAGAATTGCTGGGTCATATGGTCTTTGGGTCATATGGAGAGGAAAATATTCATAAAATAGGGGTGCAGAGGATGTAAGTCTTTTGTAGGATGCCACAATTGGTATAGAGAAAGGAAGGCAAGAAGGCAGAAATAAAATATTATATTCCTAGTAAATGTGCAGTAAACAAGGAGTAAAATAATGGATTAGATAAATTTGAAAGATAAGGTTTTCATACTTCACAATTTATTCAGTAGCCAGTTTTATCTACAAACAGAAAGGAAACACTATAGTTAATCAAAATTTTTATTGTATGGAATGATACTTACAGATATGTTCTTATAGTAACAAAGACTTGAACTTCTGGGGGTCAGCTAGGTCAAATCCTCAAATCTTATCTCCAAATATATTTGATATATTTTAACATAAAAATTAATATGTTTTATTTCAATACATGCTTCCATTCAGTCTTCCAAGGAGTCTCAAGGCAAACAATATGAAGTTTGAAGGCACTTAATATAGTGTGTTTGCATTTTGAAGAATTCTGTGGTAGTGATTTTTTTCATTTATTTATTTATTTTTTATTTCCACTTATTATGGAAGTACAAATGTTTAGGTTAGGTGTGTTGCCTTTCCCCGCTTCCCCCCCAGAGTCAGAGCTTCAAGTGTGTCCGTCCCCCATACGGTGCGCATCACACTCATTATGTATGTATATACCTATCCCCACCTCCCCCGCCATCTGCCCGACGCCCAAGTCTGCCTACCTTCTTTAGCATAATTGAGTTTCCATTGTTTCCATTTTCCTTTATAAGGACAGAAATCCAAAAATACAAATGGAATCTTCAATTTTACAGGTGCTTTTAATTTTTTAGTTCTATCTGAATAATGAGGAACTGAAAATGACCCCCAAGAATAGGTCATTTTAATACACTACTCAATTTCAAAATAGACTCACACAAATATACTCAATTGATCATTGACAAAGATACAAAGACAATTCAATGGAGAAAGGACAGTCTTTTCAATAAATGGTATCAGAATAACTGGGCATCTATGTGCAATAAATAAATAAATAAATAAAAGAATAAAAATACTAAACACCAACTATTATCCTGTCACAAGTATCAACTCAAAAGAGATCTTAGACCTAAGAGTAAAATCCAGAATTACAAAACTTCTAAGTGATAACAGAGGAGAAAATCTACACACACGCACACACACACACACACACACACACACACCATGAAGTACTACTCAGTCATAAAAAGGAATGAAATGATGTCTTTCACAGAAATTTAGATGGCATTAGAGACCATTCTCCTAAGCAAAGAATTTCAGGAATGGAAAAACAAACACCACATGTACTGTCTTAATATTTTGAAATTTCAAAAAGCCCTTAAACTTAATAGACAAAAAAAGGAATAGAATCAATAAGTGAGATTGTAAATTAGAACCTAAATGCTTTCATTTGGTTTTGACGAATATTATGTATATTGTATCCATTTTTAGACTAATAGAATTTTGTTCATGTTTTCAAGGTTCTGAGAAAACTACAAAACAGGAGGCAATATCTTTGTGTGTGTGTGTTTTGGCATGGAGTATTTTATGATGTTTTCTTAATTTCAAATTAAGTGGGGAATTATATATTTTCAATAAAGAATATCAGCTTGAAAAAAATAAGAATAGCTTTAAAAAAAATGGCAAAGGACATGAATAGACATTTCCCTGAAGAAGATACATAAATGGCCAAAACACACATAAAAAGATGCTCAACATCATTAGCCATGTGGTAAGTACAAATCAAAATCATAATGAAATGCCATTTCACACTCACTAGGATGGCCATGAAAACAAAATGAAACAGAAAGAAAAATAACAAAAGTTAGCGAAGATGTGAAGTTGCAATTTTCACGTATTGCTAGTAGAAATACAAAATAGTATAGCCCATAGAAATAATAAACACTGAAGGTGATGGATACCCTGAATATCCTGACATGATCATTACACACTGTATTCATGGAAAAAAATATCAGATGTACCCTATGAAAATGTACAAATATTATATATCAATTAAAATTTTGAAAAAAAAAGAAATCAACTAAAACAATAGCACAGGACTGGATCAGGAGTTGGGAGAGAGGCTCAGAGTCTCTGGTTTTCTATTTCCTCATATATAAACTGGAGGGATTAGATGGATTTTTTAAGATCCAAGCAGTGACACAATAATGGTCTCTACGCCTCTGAGCTACCCTTTCCTCATTGCCGATAAGTTACTTAACTCTCTGGTGTGTTTCCCCACTTCATATTTCAAAACAGTAATTATAAAATCAAAAATATAAATGCAAAAAAATGGTTTAGTCATTTTTTAAAAAGTTTGGCAGTTACTAAGAAAGTTAAATATGGAATTACCATATGATCCAGCAATTTCATTTCTGAATATATACCCAAAATAATTTAAAACATGCATTCAAACAAAAACTTGTACAAAAATGTTCATAAAAGCCCTATTCACAGTACCCAAAAGATAAAAACAACCCAGTGTCTCCATCAACTGATGAATGTATACACAAAATGGAGTATATACATACAATAGAATATTATGTGACTATATAAAAAGGAACAATGTACTGGTAATATAACTTGAATGAACCCTAAAAACATTATGCTAAGTAAAAGAACTCAACCACAAAGGCCACATATTATATGATTCTATTTACATGAAATTCCCAGAGTCATGAAATACAAAGAGATGGCAAGTAGATAGGAATTACATTTATCGGGCATCGGGCAGACGGGAGTGGGGAGGAGGGGATGGGTATATACATACATAATGAGTGCGATGCGCACCATCTGGGGGATGGACATGCTTGAAGCTCTGACTCCAGGGGGGAAGGGTGGGGAAAGTTAACACACATAACCTAAACATTTGTACGCCCATAATACGCTGAAATAAAATAAAATAAATAAATAGTGCCTGACACTTATGCTACTCTTTGCTGATGGGCAACATGGGATTCCCTCTTTTATTTTTCTGAATAACTTTTTAATGACCGGTTGGTCCGCTCAACAATTGCTAGTCCTGTGGGGTTATGTGGAATGCCAGTGATATGGCGAATACTCCATTCCTGTAAAGTGGTCTGAAAGGCAACTATGGTATAAGAGGGTCCATTATCAGTCTTTACAGCATGAGGAAGCCCCAGATAAACAATGGAGTTTAACAAATGATTGATAAGCACAAGAGACACGTTTACCGACAATGGAGTGGCATGGGTCATTCCTGAGTAAGTGTCAATAGTTACATGTGGATAATGAAGGCGCCCGAAGGCAGGAAAATGAGTAACATCCATTTGCCAGAGTGAGTTAGTAGTTAAGCCACGAGGGTTAACCCCGGATGATAAAGGCACACCTTGTACAGCCTGACAAGATGAGTAGGCATGTACTATGTGATGAGCTTATTTCTGGATAATGAGAAACTCTTTAGTAAGCATTTGAGCATTTTGGTGAAAGAACTGATGGGACATTATGGCACTTTTTAAAGGCATTTGTGGAACATACATGGTGTGAAACAAGATGATCAATGGCATTATTTCCTTCTGTCAGAAGTCCAGGTAAAGGGGTATGAGCATGAATATGAGAAATAAAGAGGGGGTGTCACCATATCTAATAAGCGCTGTAAAACAAGAAATTGTTGAAGTAAAGTTTGATTAGAGCATTTTTGACATGGAGAACAGAACAGAATACATAATGGGAGTCAGTGATGATGTTTAGGGGTTCTAATGGAAATGTTTGTAAAGCTAATATAAGCTCCCCTAATTCTGCTTGTTGAGTGAATGGAAAACTGGAGGTGGATAAATATTTCCAATTACCATCTTTCCATGCAATTCCTGCTTTAGATGATAGTCCGGAGCCATCTGTGAATACTGTCCAGGTAGCGGGAAGAGGTGTAGGGGAGAGTTTTGTAAGCAGTTGTACAGGAAGTAAGGAGAGAGTGGAGAGAAGCCTGAGTATGCTGGCCAAGAGCAACAATGATAGGAGATGCGATCTGAGAAACAACTGAGGGCCACATCTTCATAGGGCTCTCAAGCCACTGGAAGGAATTTAGTTCTTTCTCTGAGTGAGAAACGGGATTTTTAGAAGGTGACTAACCTATATTTGTAAAGGATCCTTCTTTCTGCTATATGGTGAATAGACTGCAGCAGGGCAAGTGTGGATGCAGAGAGAAGCATTAGGGAAGGTCATTAAAATATTATCCAGGTAAAAGATAATAATGGTGACTTGGACCATGTCATACCTGTAGATGATGAGATGGTCAGATTATTACAAAAGTGGAGCTGAATAATTGAATGTGGTGTGTGAAAGGGGAGGGGAAAGTCAAAGATGACCTCTAGAGTTTTTATCTGAGCAACTGGAAGAATGTAGTTGCCTTTTACTGAGACATTTCAGATATATATATATATGTATATATACACATATATATGAATATATGTATATGTACAAATACCTATGTTATTTACAGTGTTCCATATCCTAGAAAGAAAAATCATGCATATGCTTATAAAATACATATGCAATAAAATACATATGCAATATCACATGAAATATCTGAAATATATATAATAATATATTCCAGGAAGTGATGAGTGTGGTGAAAATAAAATAAAGCAGGGTAAAGGGGTAGAGAATATGGTGAAGGTGGTGTTATTTTATGTAGGGAGATCAGAGAAGGCCACTCTGATAGGGTATTTGAGAAGGAAAATAATTAATCTCCCCATTCTTGAATTACAATGGAAAAAGGATGAAGTCAGGAAATAGTTTGACTCCCTCAATTCACACACACAAAAAAATTAAAATTAAATTAAAAGAAAGCCCTGGAGTAGTAGAAGTATAAGACTTGATAACTTAACAACTGATTTGATGTGAGGAGTGGGGAGAAAGGTAAAAGGAAAAAGTAAAAAAAAATGATTATAAGGGTTAATGTGAGGAGAATGACAATAAAATATATAGAAAATAAGGGAAACCATGTGATACAGCAAAACAAAGTAGTTAAAGATTCTAGTGCTAGATTGCTTAAGCTAAAATCCTGTCTCTATTATTTACCAGCTAGCTGCCTGATCATGGAAATCACTAAAACTTTCTATATCTCAGTTGCCTTACCTCTAAAATTGGAAAGATGTTAAGAAATAGTACAAACCTCAAAAGGCTGTTGTGAGAATTTATGTAAAGCACCTAGAACAGTGCCTGGCACTTCATTGTTATTCACCAGTTTTATTTTGTTAAAATTTTTGTTTGTTTATTTTTTGAGATGTGGTCTCACAATGTTGCCAGGCTTGTCTCCAACTCCTGGTCTCAAGTGATCCTCCTGCCTTAGCCTCCAGAATAGCTCGTCACAGGCACAAGTCACTGTACCAAGATATTTACCGGTTTTAAAAGTAAGATGACTCAATTAAAAATGGAGGAAAACCTTAACAGACACCTCACTAAAGAAGATATACAGATGGCAAATAAACATATGAAAAGATGTTCCATGTTATACGCCATCAGGAAAAGGCAAATTAAAACAATGATGAGATACTGCTAGACACATATTAGATAGCCCAAATCCAGAACACTGACAACAACAAATGTTGGCAAGGATGTGGAGCAACAGGAACTCTCATTCATTGCTGGTGAAAATGTGAAAAAATAGAGCCATTTTGGAAGACAGTTTGGCTGTTTCTTCCAAAACTATAAATATACTCTTTTAATACAATCTAGCAATCATGTTCTTTGGTATTTTCCCAAAGGAGCTGGAAATTTATGTCTATACAAAAACCTGCACATGAATGGTTATAGCAGCTTTATTCATAACTGCCAAAACGTGGAAACAATCAAGATGTCCTGCAATAGGTGAATGGATAAATAAACTGTGGGACAGGTAAACTTTGGCATATTATCCAGGGCTAAACAGAGTTGAGCCATCAAGCCATAGAGAAACATGGAGGAAATTTAAATGCATAGTACTAAGTGAAAGAATTCCATATGAAAAGACTGCATGTTGTATGATTTCAACTAGATGACATTCTGGAAAAGATAAAACCATGGAGATTGTAAAGCAATTTAGTGGTTTCCAGAAGTTAGAGGGGAAGGAGAGATGAGTACGTGGAATGCAAATAATTTTCAGAACAGTGAAACTATGTAATACTATAATGATGAATACATGTCATTATAGGTTCATTGAAACTCATAGAATGTACAAAACCAAAAATGAACCCTAATGTAAACTATGGATTCTAAGTGATAATGATGTGTCAATGTAGGTTCATCAATTGTAAAAAATGTACCACTAGGGTAGAGGATGTTGATAATAAAGGAGACTGTGCATGTGTAGGGGCAGGGAGGATATGGGGAATCTCTGTACTTTCCTCTCAATTTTGTTGTGAATCTAAAACTTGTCTAAAAAGCAAAGTCTATTTAAAAAAGAAACATGAAAGAAAGATGATATACTAAGTTTTGAAAATTTTGAGTTTAGTAATTACTTATCCAGATAGTGAGAAGCAACAGACAGTTGAAAGTGGTATCCAAGGCTTGAATTATAAGAGGGGTTTCATATACTGCTTTGGAGGTCAATTTCATAGTGATAACAGATGCATTCTGAGAGTGAATGGAATAGCCACAGGGGGAAAAAAAAGAAAAAGCAAAGAGGGGGAAAAAGTGATAAGGGTGAAATTGGGAGAATATCTAAATTTACAAAGTAAAAGACCACAGAAGTGGAGACAGCTGAAGATATAGAAAAAGACCAGTTAAATTTTTAAGAGAGCTAATAGGATGGTGTAGACTCAGACAAAGAAGACAAAAGTTTTACAAGAAAGAGTTGGTCAACAGTATGAAGAGCTGCAAAGAGCCTGGACATTCTTTGCTTGATATTACAGAAGCCCTTGAATTTTCAGTTTCTATCCACATGGAAGAATCTCCTCTGGAGACCTGATTTAATCTATTTTAAACTGGGTTCCCTTTCAATAAAGTCTACTGTCAAGATAGTTTTATCTTCCCCAGGGTTAGAGCAACTAGAAGAGGTCTCTTGGGTAGATGTGACCACGATCTATATCTGCTTAGAAGAATGAGAAAGAAATAAAGCCATCCTTGTATTATTTGGATTATAAAAAATGCTGTGATGTACTTGTACAGAAAATGGCCCTCCAAGTTCAGAAAGACATTTCATTTTGCCTCTCGGTCCTAGGGAACAGAATGCTACTAAAACGTACTTAAAGAGTTATCAGAATAGATGACAGGTGCAAATATAAAAGTTAAAGAAAAGGTGGAATTAAAACTTTTGGCAAAAGAATCTAATGAAAAGGTCAGATATTCAGGTTTAACTTTTTTAATGTCTTTTTCTGTAGTTGGGCAAGGGAATGGGAGTGGATAAAATCAGACAAGATATTTGGTATAGGAAATTCTTAGTATAAACAAGTTCATTAAAATTTCAGGGGCCTTTAACACCTCAGTAACAGCTTGCCCGAAGGTTAACATTTATTGTTTTGAACTGCCAACATCTTGCTTTTATGGGACACATTTATATGCTAAATTGCCTATTATGTTAAGCTGTAAGTTCCCATTTAGCAGTATCAGAAATAAGATTTGACTATAAGTGTTTGTATTTTATTAGTGCTATGCCAGACTTCCTAATAGCTCAAAATTCCTAAAGGCTGAAATTCATTGCATCTTCTTCAGAAGGTGCTTGCCTAAAATAATTTGTTATAAATGCTACATTTGCATAGACTTGAAGTTTTCAGATGGGTCATCAGGAAAAGTGAAAAAAAATTACTTAATTTGATCTTACCCTTAAGCAAATCATAAGGGACACATTTAAGCAATTATATTGAGAAAATAAAAGTACAATCTAACTGATGACTACTCTCTTCTTAATGATTTGAGAGTAAATTAGCAAGAAACTCCAGGAAAATGGATGTTGAGTAATAACGTGGTGTTACAAGCATTCTCACATATATGCAGAGTTGTCAGGAATTTCTATGGTGTATCATCAGAGAGTTCATGACTCTATGGACCATGACATAATATGAAAAATTTCACACAGAATCTTCAACATGTAAAATTTCTATTTGATGTAGTTAAATGCACAAATTGAAAAGTAAATTGAAAAATACTACTCAGAAATAGACACTACACACTGGTGGAGAACAGAGACTAAAAATATGTTCCATTTGGGAAACACTATGTCACCCACCATTTTACCATACTCCTTCAGAATCTTTTTCTCCTAAACCTAAAATGTATTTGTTTCAGAATTCAAAGTGAACACTAGATTTATAAATCAAGTCACAGAATTTTAACTAATACTTTTTATTTATGCACTATTGTATAATTATAAAGGATTTTATTGCCTTGATGATCTTTTCTTTTTTTTTTTGGCATCAAAACCACTGTATGAATTTTTTCCCCTTAGTGTTGGAAGCATTAGATATGTAAAGGAAACTAAATAAAATAAGACAAATGTTTATTGAGCACCTAGAATGTATCACATACTATGTTAGTATTTTGCTGATTAAGGGACTTTAAAGCCTCTGCTTAAGTGTGAATTGATAAGAAGAATAGAACCATAGAAAAGAGACATGAGTTTATTCAGTGGGCTTATGTGCTCCGGTGGTGGCTGGCCAGAGGAGATTCCCTGCACCACACCCAGAAACAGCAAGTGATTATATAGCAAAAACAAAGAAAGAGTAACTTTGGTATATGGTGTGCACCACCGGGTATGGTAGTTCAGTTTTCCGTAAAGGTCAGCATGCTTTCTGCCAGGTGCCTGAAGGTGGGGCTATGGTGGTGGTGGCCTGTCCCCTATGAATTTGTTTGCTTTAACTTTTTCAGCTTCCCTGAATGGGATTGGGGCCAGGATCTCCAATTATCACACAGACAGTTTGTATTTGGCCGATTGGTCACCAACCTAACAATTGTTTTACCCCTTTTCATTTTGTCACCGCTATTTTGTTTAGGAGGGATTATTCCTATAACCAGTCCCAAAAATGGGCATTGATTTTTTTAAGTAATTTACTTTGCATTATTATTTCTTTCACTGTTGGCACATGACTGGGAAAGTCTAAAGAGAAGGAAATCTAAGAGTTTTGTTCAGTATTCGGAGGACTGACACTCCTCTTTTTCCCCCTTGATGTGAATAAGAAAGCATGAGACCTGGGAGCTACTATCAGCTAACTCGCTGTAATGAGAGTAGTCAGCCTGAAAATAAAGCCAACATAATGGAAGAATGGACAGAATTACAGAAAAACCTAGATGAAATCCTGATAAAATCACCAATCTGTGGACCTAACCAACCGTACAGCCCATGCTAACTCTAACCTCCTATATACCATATACTTTTAAAATAATTTTGAATTGCATTTTCCATTACTTGTGAACCAAAGACCCTATCTGTTATATAGCTGTTCTCTTTGTTTCTCAGTTTTTCACTTGCTATTAATGTAACAGTATCTTTAGCCATTTCATGTTTCTTTGGGAAATGTGAACAGAAACACACGTATTTTTAAGAAATCTAAATAGAGAGTCAGAATCATCTGATAGCAGTTACAGAATATTGAAAAAATTGACTTAATTTAACATGAAAATTATGAAGTGAAAGAATCAGAATACTCTCAGGTTATGAAACTTATTTATTAAGTCATGCTCTCAGAGAGTTGTGAAAGAGCTCAGGAAATTTAACCCCAAACTATGACTCATTGGTATAAAGAGTACTTTGTATTAAAGGCCCTTAGAGATCAACAAGCCCCTTGGAAGGGGCTTTCTCTGTATCTACATAACCAGACAGACCCATCAAAAGAAAAATAGACTTACCCTTCCTTCTCTTCTCTTCCCTTCCCTTCCGTACCCTTCCCTTGCCTGTTATCTCACTATATTGCAGTAAAGTAAATCAAGAATGCAACCAGACTAGCCCAAATCATTTTAAACATAATACCTGTCTCTCAGGTTAATTTACAAGTCAATTTGTTTCCCCCATACATTCATCCTCCCTAACAACCATTTATTGCCCCTAAACAAAATAAAACAAAGGTGTATATTCTTCATAGCCCCCTGTTTTCTAAAAAGAGTGTATGAAAAAATCTGGATCCCATTGGAATATTGGGTAATCACTCTGTGATTCTCCCTGTGTGTATGTTAAATAAACCTCTTCCTCTTATTAATCACCCTTAATTATGAGTTGATCTTTCAGTGAATTTTTGGGGGAAAGGGGAAGTTTACCCTCACCTCCACAGTTGCCAAGTGATAGAACACCCAGAAGCACTGTTCTACCAGATACATGCAATGATAGAGACACTGGGTAATAGAATTGCAGAGATTCAGAGACATGATATCTGTGTAGCCTTTTTCTTTCCCCTTTGTTCCAGTAATAATTGGTCCTAATTCTCTTCTAGAATTTACTCTGTTTTAGTTGTTTCTCCTCCACTAATCTATGAGTTCCTCAAGGTAAAGTTCTTGTTATTTTGCTTTATATTTCTAACAGTGAGCATTGTGCATTGCATGTAGTAGACCTATAAAAATGTGTTTCAATTGTTAAATGAATGAAAGTGCTCTAAAGAGTAATGTGAACATTCAGAGGAGGGTAACTCCCTAGTGCTAGATTGGACCTAAAAAGCATCCTCTTTCTCATCATCACTCAGCACAGGGCTTACAAAAGAACTACTTTGAATACTCTTTCTGTTTTATAAACAAATCTTTAATCTCTGACTGAAAAGTGCAGGGAGTTAAACATTTAAGAACTCTATTTTTTAAAAAGAGAATTCTTGTTTCATTTTACAATAATTTTAATTATAGAAATAGAATTACTTAGATAATTTGAGAAATAAAAATGGATCACTCATAACAAAATCACCCAAACATGACCATTGATATTAAAGAAATAAAATGCAATTGTGATATTATGTGCTTTTTTCACTTCATTTTGCAGAATAAGCACCATTCCATTTTCCAAATAATCTACAAAATGCATTTTTTAACAGTTAAAAATAGGCTACCCAGTAAATGTACAAAAAATTTGTATAGTGATTCCTCTGTTGTTGAAGACTTAAATTACTTTCCATTTTTCCTTATTATAAAAAATTCTGTGATGAACAACTTCATGCACATGATCTTGTCTATATTTTAATAGATTATTGACTAAAGTCTATAATGTCAAACGTGGTATTATCAGGTTAAAGTTTTAAACATCCAAAGATTCACAATACATATGGTTTCAAAATGCTTCTAATAATTTGTGATGTCAGCAATGCATACATATACCTGATTTTCCACATTCCAGTAATGCAAATTATCATTATAAAATGTATGCTAATGTAATTAGTGAAAAGCAGAGATACCATATTATCGTGTTAATTCCATTTTTTTCTTTTCTTGTAAAGCTAACCATTTTTTCCATATATTTTCTCTTTACTAAGTTACTTTAGCTTTTGTATTAGGCTATGTTGATAGCCTGTGAATCCCTTTTTCCAGCTACTGCCAATGTTGCCAACAGCTCTTATCTACAACCTTAACTGGAAGATTGTCTTTAAAATATTGGAGCCAGCTCCTGGATAATACCTTGCCCCAGGTAAGCCATTAATTTATGACACAGGACTTCAAAATATCTACTCCCTTGCTTCAGGGGAGAGTGGGACTGACATAGAGGTCAAATTTGCATTCCAGATCGCCCTGGGGGATCATACTAAGGCTGGACTTCTTCTGAAACCACATCTTTGTGTTAGCCTCTTTTTCTTCCCTGTCCTCCCTCTCTTACTACCTTACAGGCAACTCCTGCTAGCACTCCCTTTAAAAAGAATCTCATTTCAGGATTTGCTTTTAGGTAATCCAAACTAAGACAAATATACTTTCCATATTTATGAGGTGTGGCCTTAGTGTGTCTTTTGTTTTTTAATTTGTTTTTACTGTTCATTCTAGAATTTGGTAGAGAGTTTCCTTTTCATAAAATATTGTCATAGGAAATCAGATACATATGATTCTCTTCACACTCCTGAAGTACAGATAAAGTCAAATCTCTTGTTGTCTTGGTTTTTGTTTGTTTTTAAAGAGAGATTTAATATACAGAAGTGGAACTCAAAAAAATCAACAAGAAAAAAATCAAACAACCCTATCAATAAATGGGCAAAGGACATGAACAGAAACTTCCAAATATTTTAGAAGGGCCAAAAGAGTCTAATTCTGAACTTGGGATTGCCTCACCATAACAAAAATCAAAACAGCAGCAACAACAAAAGCTTTCTTGTCCTGAAGCATTGTTCTTAACTGTACATGGCATCTAATTACCCAGCTGCTCAGGCCAAAATCCTCAGAGTCATCCTTGCCTCCTCTCTTTCTTTCACACCTAACATCAAATCCCTCAAAAAATACCTGCTGGCTCTACTTCAAAATATGTCCAGAGTCCAATCAATTCTCACCACATCTTCTGCTACCTCCCTGATTTAAGCCTTTGTCTTCTCATAGATTGTACTTCCTGCATCTGCCCCTGCCCATTGATGATGTGTGTTCTCAATGCAGCAGCCAGAGAGATTGTGGAAAACATTAAAGTTGTCCACCAGATACTTTCCATTCTGCCTCCAGCATATGGTAAGGTTGTATTTCCCCACTCTGTCAAAGCCTAAATAGCCATGTCATTTATGTTGGCCAATGAAATGTTAATGGGAGAGATATAATAACTTCTAGATGACTGGAAACTCTAAAGCCTGGAATGTTTGAATAGTCTTTCTCTTGCTGTCATGAGAACCAGTACCACTACGCCAGTCTGGGTCCCTAAGTGAGGAGAATGTGGAACAGAGGCCTCAGCTGACTTTCAATAAATGTGTAATGTTGGTGTAGGGGTCAGGGAAAACTTGCCCTTTCCCCTGAAAATTCACTGAAAGTTCAACTCACAATTAAAATAGATTAATAAGAGAAAGATTTATTTACCATACATATGAGGAGAACCACAGAGTAATTACTCAGTATCCCAGTGGGATCCAGATATTTTCATACATGCCTTTTAGAAGGGAGGAGGGATATGAAGATGATAGGTAATTCTGTTTATGGGCAATAAATAGTTGCTAGGGAGGATGAATAGATACTTGGGAGAATGGATGCGTAGGGGAAACAGACTGACTTGTAAATGTATTGTATTTAAAATAATTTGGACCAGGTCTGGTTGCATTCTTGAGCTTCTTTACTGCAGTATATTAACATAACAGGGAGAGAAAGGGAAGTAACTTGTTCTTTTCATAGGCTTATGCAGATAGAGGGAAAGCCCCTTCCAATGTCTTTTGTATCTTGAAGAGTCTGTAATTGAAAATATTCTTTATACCAAGGAGTCATATTTTGGGGTGAAATTTCCTGAGCTCCTTCATCAGTTTAGACTAAGTGATTATTTGTTACTAAAATACAATATACAGTTTTGATCAGTACAGTGATCTGTTGGAAATATAATTCAGATCATGTCATACTTCGAAGGCTTTCTCTCCTGTAGATTTGATTCTATGTTCCTTCTCTGAATTCATCTTCTCTTTGGTTTGTTCATGCTCTCCAGGCAGACTGATCTTTTAAATACACCAAGCGTACAACGGCCTCTGAGATTTTGTACTTTCTTTTTTTTTTTGAGACAGAGTCTCACTCTGTTGCCCGGGCTAGAGTGAGTGCCGTGGCGTCAGCTTAGCTCACAGCAACCTCAAACTCCTGGGCTCAAGCAATCCTTCTGCCTCAGCCTCCCGAGTAGCTGGGACTACAGGCGTGCGCCACCATGCCCGGCTAATTTTTTCTATATATATCTTTAGTTGGCCACTTAATTTCTTTCTATTTATAGTAGAGACGGGGTCTCACTCTTGCTCAGGCTAGTTTCGAACTCCTGACCTTGAGCGATCCGCCCGCCTCAGCCTCCCAGAGTGCTAGGATTACAGGCATGAGCCACCGCGCTTGGCCAGATTTATTCTTTTACAAATCCTGGAGACCAGGAGTCTGAAATGAGTCTTACAGGGCTAAAATCAAGCTATTTATTAGAAACCAACTCACAATGGTTTCTACTTTCTTTGACTTCCTACAGCACTTTTTGTTGGGATGATGCCTCACATGCTATTGGGTATGGATCCTGTCTCTACAACTTTCCCACTATGT
>CAUYMX010029050.1:0-17074 GCA_963573855.1 Lepilemur septentrionalis | reverse complement strand
AAATTAATTGGCCAACTAAAAATATATAGAAAAAATTAGCCGGGCATGGTGGCATATGCCTGTAGTCCCAGCTACTTGGGAGGCTGAGGCAGAAGGATTGCTTGAGCCCAGGAGTTTGAGGTTGCTGTGAGCTAGGCTGACACCATGGCACTCACTCTAGCCTGGGCAACAGAGCAAGACTCTGTCTCAAAAAAAAAAAAAAAAGAATACTGACTACTGGGAAATTAATAAACTTATAAAATTAAAACATTGTACTGTAAATGCTTTGTAGTTTTCCCCCAATAAAAAAAACACACATGTAAGCTACAGCATTCACTACAAGAACTGAAAAATTTAAAAATAGGGCAAAAATTGGTAAATATGTTCATTCTATATGAAAAAGTCATTTATAAGTATAAAAGCAGTAAAATAAATAGAATAGATTTGATTGCACAAAAGAGAAAATTCTCCAAATTTTAAGGCAAAAATTAAAATCCAATAAGGGGAAAACATTTGAAGCAACTATAGCAAAGGAGGGCTCAAACAATAGATAGTATGTTGGTATGAAAAATATACCTAAATGTTAACAGAGCTTCATCTCTGGATGTTATTCCCCTCTTCTAATTTTATATATATTTGAAATTTTTAGCAGTAAACAAAATGACTTTTATAATTAGGAAAAAAAAAAAGTGATGAGGAAGACGTCGAAGGAAAATATAAGTGAAAGAAGAAATTGCCAAGAAGCAATTAGCGCTATCTCGGATGGGCTGAGTTTGATTAAAAATTCACCAAAGATTTTAAAAATGAAGAGAACTGATATAAGAATTATGTATAAGTGATGGCAAAGGGCTCTCCCCTGGAATAGGGGTTGCTTAGTGTCTGATTCTAGAAGGGGCTTTGGTCAAAACAACAAAGCCAAAGGAAAAGAACTTTGGAATAATACTAAAAGCAAAGGCAATTTCACAAAGTATAATATACTGCTCAATCAATTATACATTCTTAGATTGAATAAAATGCTATAATACAATTGAAAGCTTTCCACTTTCATCTCATGGTTTATGAATATTCACAAAAGTCTACAGGTAAATTATTGTATCAATATTCACTTTTGGATAATATATTGATAATACATATAAAATCAAGAAAATTTAAGAGAAAGAAAATCATGTTTTCAATATCAATCATGTTATCAGTAGATGATTAGAAGTTAGAATCAAGAAACTATTCTTTGTATCCTGCCTAAAATAACCTGTGTTGAAAATTAGAGTTCTATTGGATTTAAGGTTTGAACAGAGTAAAATTTACATCATCACTCTCTAACAATTATTTATTGACTACTATGTTCCTCTGTCATATGAGAGAGTAAATACAAAGAACAAAATAAGTATTTCTCCATCTTGATGAGCTTTCTGCCCATTGAGGGTTACAGAGAAGCAAACAATGATGACGTAGTGTGATAAGTGTTGAGATGGGGACATGTAGAGGGCTTTGACAGCACATAAGGAACACTTTCCTCAGATATGAGTGGTCAAGAAAAACTTCCTGAAAGAATACACTTTTAAGCTGAGAACTGAAAGAGGGTAAAAGTTAGCTAAATGAATATGAAGAAAAGAGTTATAGGCAAAGGGGAAATGCATGTGCTCAGAGGCAACAGAAAGCACAGTTTGTTGCTGGAGCATAGAACGTGAAGGGAGAGTGATGAGAAAAACAGCTGGAAGAGCTTAATCAGATTAATAAGTTTGAACTTCTCCTTAGTGTAATAAAAAATCATTTGAACAGGAACAGGAGGAGTGATATAATAAGATTTCCATATTTTAAAAATAGGAGGACCAGGGAGAGTCCATGGGTTCAGCTAAGAGTTTCATACAATAAGATGGTGGCCTAAGCCAGAATATGACGCTAGAGGATGGAAGGAAGTCAACAAGTTTTAGAGATATTTAGGGGTCAGAATCTTTGAAAAAATAGTGGGTAAATGGGAGGAGAGTAAAGCTTTTCAATATCAGTAGAATCTCAGCCATCAAATTTATTGGAAGAAAGTGTTTTATAGCATTCCCTTATTACCCTTTGATATCTATAGAACTTACAAGAGATATCACCTCTAATTCCTGATACTGGTAATTTGTGTTTACTCTCTTTTGTTTCTGATGAGTCTGATTAGAAATTCATCAATCTTATTAATCTTCTTTAAAAACTAGCTTTTGCTTTCACTGATTTTTCTCTACTTGTTTGTTTTCCATCATTGATTTCCAATCTCTTTGATCCTTATTTGTATCTTTTACATTTTTGTTTTATTTGCTCTTCTTTTTATAGTTTCTTTATTGTTTTCTCTTTTCTATATCAGACTTGCTTTTAAGCTTTCTTTGTTGAGACCAGAACATCATTTAATCTAGGACAATTTTTTCTCTACTTCTGAGTACTCTACACAATATCTCATGAATTATGAGGTTTTTCATGCTGGCTAGTGGGAACAGTAATTATTCCTGGCCCTGGGTGAGCACTGTAGATTGTTCTCCCTAATCCTTTTGAATGACTCCTTGTATAGTCTCTATTAGTTCCCTCACAAGCACACATTGATCAGTAGTCAGCTGAAGACATGAAAGGAACCCTCTTCATATCTCTAGAGTCCTCTAGCTGTGCAGCTCTCTCCTCTCCCTTACTCTACTCTGCATTTTCTGTCTTCTTAAAGGTGGGTAATGGAAACAGATAGTTCAGAAGACTGTATGGACCAGCTCATAGCAGGTCCTGCATAGATGTGCCTGTCACTTTATAACGTGTGGGTACATATCACTCCCATCACTCTAAATTCTCAGACAAAATCCAAAGAAAGAAAAATTCCCATTTCCTTCCTGAGTCACCTGCCTTTTGTGGCCAAGAGTGTCCAATGTTGTTAGTATACAAGGAGAGAAGGTAAGTACCCATTTCTGATGAAACTTACATTAATTAAGGAGTTGAACAAGATAAGATCCAAAGTTCCTTCTAATTCTATTATTCTATGACTTTATGAATAATGCTAAAGAAGTAATTATGGAAATGCAATAGGAGAAAAAAGTCTATGCAACAAGCATAGACAAAAGGAGAGAGGGCATGCCAAGATGGCTGAACAGAAACCTACAGTGATCATCCCTCCCCACGAACACCAAATTTAACAACTATGCATGTAAGGAAGCACCTTCAGAAGAACCAAAAATCAGATGAGCAATCACAGTACCAGGTTTTAACATTATATCAATGAAAGAGGCACTGGAGAGGGCAGAAAAGAGTCTGTCATTTCCTACACCACCCCACCCCTATCCCCTGGCAGTGCTGCACTAGTGACAAGTAGAGAGAGAATCTGTGTGCCTGAGAGAGGGAGAATGAAATGATTGTGGGACTTTGCATTGGAACTCAGGGCCACCCTGGCAGGGGAACACAGCACAGGGCAGAATTCTGCTGGCAGCCATGGAAGGAGCTTTTAGACCAGCCCAGCCAGAGGCAAATCCTCCACCCCGAAACCCAAGTTCTGGCTAGCCCTACTACCAGCTGACAAAAAGCAGCCTGGGGCCTAAACTAAATTCATAAGGCAGTTGGGCCACAAAGGCTACACTCTTTGAGCAATTCCTGAAGCTATGCTGGCTTTGAGCCAATGGACTTGGGTGCATGTGCCCAAGGGAGATACCACTGGTGTCAGTCCAAGACAATGCCTGTGTCACTACCCTGCCCCCTTCCCCCGACTCCAGGCAGTGTGGCTCAGGGAGTCTCCTTCCACTTGGGAAAAGGATAGGGAAGAACTCAGAAGACTTTCTTTTGCAACTTGGGTACCAGCTCAGCCACAGTAAAATAAAGTATCAAGTAGATTCTTCAAGCCTCTGATTCTAGGCTTTAGTTTCTATTAATAGATGGCATTTCTCAACCCACCCTAGGTCAGAAGGAAACATGCTGCTCTGAAGGGAAGGACCCAGTCCTGGCAGGATTCACCACCTACTAACTAAGGAGCCCTTGGACTTTGAATAAACATCAGAGGTAGCCAGGCAACAGTCATCACAGGCCTTGGGTGAGACTGGGATGGATTCAGGTGTGACCTGGGACTGAAGGCCAACGGGGAGTGCCCACATCACTCCTTTCCCAACTCAAGCAGCCCAGCACAGAGAGTGAGGGAAGAGAGTGAGAGACTTTGCCTGGTAAGCCAGGGAATTCTCCCATATCTTACCCAAGTCCACCAAGGCAGTGCCGCCAGGAGTCTACAAGAATCACAGCGTTACTGGGCTTGGGGCAACCCCAGTGCTGATACAACTGCAGTGACCAAAGACAGCATGCTACTGGCATAAAAACAGAAACATAGACCAATGCAACAGAATATAGAAACCAGAAACAAATCTACATGTCTATAGTGAACTTATTAATATCTTCGACATAAGTGCCAAGAACATAGAGTGGGGAAAGGACAGCCTCTTCAATAAACGGAGCTGGGAAAACTGGATATCCATATGCAGAAGAATGAAACTAGACCCTTATCTCTCCCCATATACATAAATCAAATCAAAATAGATTAAAGACTTAAATCTAAGACCTAAAACTAAGAAACTACTAAAATAGAACATTGGGGAAATACTTCAGAACATTAGTCTGGACAAGGACTTCTTGAGTAATAATTCCAAAGCACAGGCAACCAAAGCAAAATTGGACAAATGGGACCACATCAAGCTAAAAAGCTTCTGCACAGCAAAGGAAACAATCAACAAAGAGAAGAGACAATCCAAAGGATGGAGAAAATATTTGCAAACTACCCATCTGACAAGAAATTAATAAGTAGAATATATAAGGAGCTCCAACAGCTCAACAGGAAAAAAAATCAAATAATCCAATTAAAAATGGGCAAAAGATCTGAATAAACATTTCTCAAAAGAAGACATACAAATGGTCAACAGGTATATGAAACAATGCTCAACATCATTCATCATCATAGAAAAGCAAATGAAAACTGCAATGAGATATCATCTCACCTCAGTGAAAATGGCTTTTATCAAAAATACAGGCAATGATGAAAGCTGGCAAGGATGCAGAGAAAGAAGAAACCTTATACACAGTTGGTGGGAATGTAAGTTAGTGCAACCACTATGGAGAACAATATGGTGGTTGCTCAAAAAACTAAAAATAGAACTACCATATGACCCAGTAATCCCACTGCTGGGTATATATCCAAAAGAAGTAGAATCAGTATATTGAAAAGATATCTGCCCTCCTATGTTTATTGCAGCACTATTAACAACAGCCAAGATTTGGAATCAGACTAAGTGTCCATCAATGCATGAATGGATAAAGAAATTGTAGCACATATACACAATGGAATACTATATCACCTAACAGAAATGACAAATGCCTGAGGTGTTAGATACCCCACTTACCCTTATTTGACTGATAAGCATTGTATACCTATATCAAAGTATCACATGTACCCTATAAATATATACAACTGTTATGCACCCATAATAATGAAAATTTTTAGAAGTTTTTAAAAAGAAAAAATGTATTTTATCATATTAAAATGAATGGCTAAATGACAGAAATGAATGAAGGACATGGTGATTACTTCATTAGCAGTGTAAGAGAAATAAAAGGCATTATATCACTGACATGCTATAATGTTTTCACATTTAAGGAGCACCTAAGAATGGCCAGCAACCACAATTTAGGGTCATTTTCTGCATCTCTAGTGGGCCATAGCACATGCAACATTAATTATAGTCATTAAGTGAGAAGTCTCTATAATGCCTTCAACTTAGGGTCTTTCCCAAGGAAACCTAAAGAAAAAGATATCACAGTCATTTATATTCCTCTGCTCTGTATTCCACTTTTGTCTTAGTAAGAAAAAAAAAGTACAGGGCTGTAATATGTCATGGTTTTGAAGAGTTACCTAGAGGATAGTATCAATGCCTACTTCTAGCTACCTAATCCTACTCTTCTTTTAGGTGATTCATTTATAATCCCATGTATGAAATAGGGTAAAAGCTATTTTTCTGTCATTTCTCCAAATATGAGAAAATACTGCCCAATCTTTGTAGTCTGAGGTTTCAGAACATCAACAGCCTCTCATGACTTAAAGTAATGGAGTGGCCTATTAGGTAATTTCCATATTATCTTTGGAATTCAGTTTATATTTAATACAAAATCAAAAGAAACAAGTTTAACTATATTTTCTCTACCACATTTGTTTTTGCCTAGTTTAATTAATACCTGCTGTTTCCAGGTGAGGTGTCTCAAAGCATAACATTATCATCAGTACTGCCCTTAGACCTTGGCAACCAGAGCCCCTGCCCTAGGTTCTCACTTTAGAAGGACTAGCTCTGGCCTTCCTTTGGCCATGACCCCTCTGTACAGGATAAGGATTCTGAACACCAAAGGGGACATGTCCATTTAGAACCCAATCTCTCCCCCCACCTGGGACACCAAAGACCTGAAATACCCAAAGGTCACCTCCCTGAATCTGACCTTCCCAAGGCTGGCCATGCTGCAGCATATATGCCCCAAAGCCCAAGGGGCATCTATAAGAAGTGGAGAGACTTTAGATGGAATGTCCACATACCTGTGTATGGCCCCTCTTCCACAGCCAAGGATGAGAAGAAAAGGCAAGCTGATTGTCAGAGATCTCAAGTTTTACTCTGTCCCTGTGTGGAACATACACTTGCAGAAACCCTGAGTGAGAGGCACATCAGCCACCTTAAGAAATGATTCAAGCCAGTGAAGTCCAAAAGTTAAATCACATATGCATGAATGAATGAAAAATTTGGAGGACTATTAGACTTCCCCCCATCATGTCACCTTCCTTTCTCCTCCCTGCTCTCCCTGCTGGGTAGGAGGCTGCTGGATATTGTGCCTCCAACTTCATAAGGCCACAAAGAGGGAACAGCAACACCAGAGAATCCCTGATTCTCTTCTACCCCACAAGCCACATGGCTTAAGTCCCAAACTTGGAGAAAAAAAAAAGAAAAAGGAATTCCAAAATCCAGACCCATCCTCTTCTTTTTAACGACTTTTTTCAATCTCCCCTTCTTAGTCAAAAACACAACCAGGATCATTGAGCACTTCTGTGTTTAACACAGAGGAATAGCTACAGATGGGATACAGGAGGCTGCTGGATTCCAATTAACTTCACCACTTAACTTTGATTGCTGTGATACTCTGGATGAACTCACTGTTTATTAGTAAATAGGGGTGAGGATCTTAAAGATTAATGATGGCACTGATTGTAGCTACACAATAGGACCCAGATGTTTCTATACTTACTACTTCCTCTCCTTGACCCTCTTTCCTGTAATTACTAGAGAGAAAACGCAAACATGGCATTGAGGAAACCTGATGCAAGCCCAAACTACTGAGATAGTTAAAGCCTAAACTTTGAATAACATTTTATCTTATACTCAGATTTCACAAGTTACATAACACATAACAGAGATACTAGAAGGGGGGGAAAGGCCATACTATATACTTGAAAGTGGGAATAGAGAAAAAACTGAAGACATATTAAACTTGGACAGTTGTTTGATATCAAAGACAAATCTTGATGAGAAAGCCATACTGTACCATAGAGAAACGTCATGTATCACAAAATCAATAACAGAAAATAACTCACACCGAGGGCTTTGCAGAGAACAAGCTACATACATGTATCATCAATTTTTAGGTTGATCTTACTGATAAGTCATCTCTTCTACAGCATAGAAATTTCAATTATCACTTCCACTTCTTTTAATGAATTTCCTGCATACCATTTCCAGAATTTTGGTTGGGGAATCTTAGAACTAATCTAATCTGTCTGGAATTGCTATCAGATTTTATTGCATATGGTCAAAGTTCTTACAAAACTAACAGAAAAAAAACAATTACAATGTAAACATCAGAGTAAGCTACAGGGACAAAAAAGGAGGAAAGATTACTAGTACTCACCAAATCTGGTTCCTTTCTGTGTACCTGGCCCTCTTGCAGTTAAGCAGGCCCATGGGATTAATTCTGGCAAATGGACTGTAAGTGGAAGAGAATGGAAGAGACATGTTTCACTTTAACACTGAGGCAGTGAGAAAGTCGTACATTATCCTTTTATCATGGCTATTCTCAGCAAATGGAGAGGCCATGTGGCAAAGGTGGAATCACAAGATTGTGCCTGCTTGCATTCCTCAGTCACTCCCTGCTTGAAAGGAAACTTTCCTGGAGAATCTCTAGAAGTATAGCAGACTTATGTGGGCAAGAAATAGCCACTGAAATGTAGAAGAAATTTTTTGGTGTTTGTTACTTCACCATTGCCTATCTTACCATAACTAGGATAGGTTTTCAATGTAAAGATACTTAACATATTATACTAGAGATGATTTCATAAAAGTAATCATTAGACAACAGGTCACTGGGTTGATTTGATAGTACATCTAATATATACATATATGTGAGTATGTCAGTGAATTTTTACATTCCTAGTCCAAAACAAGTCTCTTAAATTTATGAAATTTATTTACCCTGTCTGAAATTTAATTTGAGGTTCTACTAGTTACAACTACTCTGAGGAATTTCTGACATCACACATCAGATCATTGAATCATATTTTACCTTAAAAACAAGAAAGGAAAAACCTAAAACAGTCTAATATAGTAGACATATTTTTCTTGCTCCAGGCCCACAAACACTTTGCCCCTTCACACACATATACATACACAGGCTCACAGAGACACAGAAACAGATGTACTACCCACTCTATGCCAGAGTTCTGCTAAGTGCTAGGAATGCAGAGTTAAATAAGACATGATCACTGCCCTCCAGAAAAAAGTGAGGAAGAAAATCACAAAACCATTATGATAGAGTATTATCAGATCTGTGATCCAGGCTACACTGGGAACACACTAGAAGGAGAAACTAATTCTACTCAGAGGAAGACAAAATTGTCCTCACAGAAGAGGTGACACAAGCTGAATAGAATTTTCCAGGTGGACAAGGAGTAGAAGTGTATTCCACGAAAAGGCACAGAACATGCAAACATATTGAGTCACAAAAGAACTCCCCAGGTATTTAGATATTGGCTGAAATACATTGTGTTTGTAGAATAATTGTGGCATGCAAGTTTAAAAGAGCAGGTCAAAACAGGATCACAAGGCACATTTTAAGTCAGGTTCTTTCAGTTATCTATTACTGAATAACAACCCACTTCAAAACTCAATGGCTTAAAACAACAGTTCATTATTATTTGTCCTATTTTTCTGGGTTGACAAGGCTCAGCTCTGTGGTTGTATTTTGAGGTTGATGATGTTGCAGTCAAATGTTGGCTAGGGCTGATGTCCATCTGAAAGCTCAATCAATTGTGCTGGAGGTTGCTCAATAACATGTTGACAATTGTTGCTGAGAGCTCAGCTGGAGCTGTCAACTGAAGCACATACACATAGCCCCTCCCCATGGTTTGGATTTCTCATAGCATGGCGGCTAGGTTACAAGAGGGAGTGTTCCAAGAGTAAGTGATGGAAGAAAGTACAAACAGCCAGTTTCAACTTCTGGTCCCCAAAACTGGAACAGCATTACTTCAGTCATATATCTTTTGTTGTTGTTGTTAAAACAGTCACAGTTCCGAGTCCATCCATATTTAATGGGCATGAACACAGACCCTATTTCTCAAAGGGAGAAGTATCAAAAAATGTGTGGCCATCTTTAGTCTGTCACGCAGGGAAATCACTTGAACTTTATCCTGAAGGCACTGAATGAGAAGCAAACATAGGCTTTTAAACAGGAGATTAATAGGACAGAGTTACATTTGAGAAAGACAACTCTGATGACAGAGGAAGGGTAGATTTGGAGGGAGAGATAAGGGTAAAATCCAAAAGCTCAATTAAGAAGAAATGAGTTCACATGAGAGATTATGAGGGTTTAAAATTCTGATAGCCTCTTTAAGGCTGGGGAGGAGAAAATAAAGTCAAGAAAATTTGAGGAGACTCAAATGACAGGACTTGGTGGCTATGGCTACTTTGATATAGGGAAAAAGGAGGGAAAGAGAGCAGACAAACATCACTCCCAGGCATACAGGTTAATATCTAAGTGAGTGGCGATCTCATTATATGAAAAAGAAAAGATCAGAAAAAGAAACTAGGGTTGTGAGGGGAGCAAAGAGGATCACTTACGAATGCAGTTTTATTTTTAAAACCATAAATAAATTTCTTCTAATGGACAAAAAATAAGTTTGTTTATAAGGGAATAAACATTAGACATTGCATTTCTCCAGGGCTCAGTGATCTTCTCTATATTCATAAACATAAGTGGGTATTATGAAAGAAAGAAATATCTTTCCTTCCTCTTTTAATTTTATCTATAGAGAATTCCTTGGCAAAATTGTCAGCATTCTATCATCTGGGAGAAAGTAAATTTAATAAGTCTGCCTATATTAGAAAAATGGAAGATTTTATGAACTATAAGCATGTCACTCAAGATTAAAAGCACTCATTTTCTACAAATGCAGTTTCCCACTACCTTCCATTCCAGAATATAATTAGCTTACATTTTGATCATCTACAAGTGATTGGCTTTATCCATTTCAGCTGAGCCCCCACTTGAACTGCCTGGCAGCACTGAATCTGCCATAAACATCTACTCAGAGTACCCAGCAATCTCCACTCATTGCAGATGACATGTTAGCTACAAGAATAGAGAGCTCAGAAATAAATTCATGCATTTACAGTCAATTGATTTTTGACAAAGATACCAAAAACACACAATGGAGAATGGACAGTCTCTTCAATAAATGGTGCTGGGAAAATTGGATATCCACGTGCAAAAGAATGAAATTAGACCCTCATCTCACACCATATACAAAAGCTAACTTAAAATGGATTAGATACTTAAAGTTAAGACCTAAAACTGTAAAACTACTAGAAGAAAACATAGGGAAAATCTCTATAACATTGGTTTGGACAATGATTTTTATTTGGATGTGACACCCAAAGCACAGGCAACAAAAGAAAAAATAGACAATTACATCAAACTAAAAAACCCCTCTACATAGCAAAGGAAACAATCAACAGAGTGAAGAGACAACCTACGGAACGGGAGAAAATATTTACAAACCATATATCTGATAAGAAGTTAATATCCAAAATATATAAGAAACTCAAAAACTCATTAGCAAGAAAATAAATATACTGATTTAAAAATAGGCAAAGGGCCTGAATAGATATTTTTCAAAAGAAGACATACAAATGACCAACACATAAGTGCTCAACATCACTAATCAAAGCTCTTTGAGACTAAGGGTAAATTTTTCAAAAAAAATCAGATTCTTTACTCATTATCTGTTTTGCTCTGCTTTAAAACTAATATTCTGAGAGTAACAGCAAGATGACAGACTAGAAGGCTCCAGGCCCTTATTCCTCCATGGAGACACTTTAAAAATAACTATACATTGACTGAAATGAGTTTATGAGTTCTAGAAACTAGTCAAATATTTATAGCAGCCAAGAAAACACTTAATCAAGAAAAAAAGTCTCATTCAAAATGGTAGGAAATTGTGTGGCATTTTTCTTTGCCTTTGCCCTAACTTCTCCCCAGCACAATACATTCAGAAGGAAGTGACCCAATTCCTGTTTTCCTCACTTGAACCTGGAAAATATTAATATTTGCAATGTTCTAACTTGTCCATAGGCTTCCCAAATGGCTGGTTTCTGTCTGGCCTGACTCAAAGCTCAGACAGGGAATGGTGGGGTCAACTAATTAGTGGTGGTCTTCCATGTACATCTCAAGGACTGGGAGAAGTGTCTATTTTTTCAAATGCCCAATATTCAACAAGAGATTAAAAGGCATAGGAAGAAATAAGAAAACATGGCCCATTCAAAGGAACAAAATTACTCTCCAGAAATCATCCCTGAAGAAATACAGGCATTGGATTTATTAGACAAAGGCTTTAAAACAACTATCTTAAATATGCTCAAACACCTAAAGGAAAATACAAAGAACTGAAGAAAATCAGGAAAACGATATATGAATAAAACAAGAATATCAACAAAAAGAGATTATTTTTAAAAGAAACAAAAATTCTGAAGCTTAAAAGTACAATAATTGAATTGAAAAATTCACTACAAGGGTTCACAATCAGGAGATTCACAGCAAACTTGTCATCTCCAAAACACATAGTAATCAACTTGGTCAAAGACAAAAATGGAGAAAATTCTGCAAGCAGCAAGACAAAAGCATCAAATAACCTACAAAGGAAAACCCATCAGACTAACTGTAGACTTCTCAGCAGAAACCTTACAAGCCAGAAGGGATTGGGGCCCCATCTTAAATTGATTCAAACAGAACAACTGTCAGCATAGAATTTTGTATCCTGCAAAACTAAGTTTCACAATCACCAGAGAAATTAAGTCTTTTCCAGACAACTAAACACTGAGGGAATTTGCCATAACCAGACCAGAAATGCTAAAGAGTATCTTTCAACTTGAAGTGAAAGGATGAGAGACAGTACCTCAAAGCATACTAAAATATACATTTTACTATTAAAGTTAGTTCATGGACAAATATTTTTAAATTATTATTGCAATATGGGTTTGTACCTTTACTTTTTTATTTTTTTACAGGATTTAAAATACAAATATCATAAAAATAATTACAAAATCTATGTCAATAGGTACATAATATCTAAAGATATAATTTGTGACATCAATAACATAAAAGGAGGCACAGCTGTAAAGGAGTAGAGTTTTTACATGCAATTGAAGTTGAGTTGATATCAACTTAAGATAAATTTTCACAATTTTAGGATGTTATATATAATCTCCATGGTAATTACAAAGAAAATATCTATAAAATACACACAAAAGGAAATTAGAAGAGAATCAAAACATATCATTACAAAAATGTGCTAAACATAAAGGAAGGCAATAATAGAGGAAATGAGGGACAAAAAATACATAAGCAATACAGAAAACAAATAAGTAAATTGTAAAAGTAAGTTCTTTCCTATCACTAATTACTTTAAGTGTAAATGGATTAAACTCCCCAATCAAAAGACATAGATTGGCCTAATAGATTAAAAACATAGGATCAAATTATGTGCTATCTGCAAGAGATTCATTTTAGATCTAAGGCTACACATAGGCTGAAAGTGAAAGAATGGAAAAAAGATATTCCATGCAAGTGATAACCAAAGGAGAACAGGAGTGACAATACATAGTAATATCAGATAAAACAGAATTTAAGTAAAAAACTATTATAAGAGACAAAGGAAGATAGTATATAATGATAAAGAGGCTAATTCACTAAGAAATTATAACAATTATGAACATATATAAACCAAGCATCAGAGCTCCAAGATACATGAAGCAAACATGGACAAAACAACAGGGAGAAATAGACACCAACACAATACTAATAGGATATTTCAATATACTACCCTCAATAACAGAATATTCAGAGAGAAGATCAATAAGGACACAGAGGACTTGAAAATAGTATGGAACAAATGGACCTAATAGTCATATACAGAATATTCTACCCAACAGCAACAGAATACATATTCTTCTCAAGTACACACAGAACATTCTCCAGGATAGATCACATTGAGCTACAAAACAAGTTTTAACAAATTTCAGAAGATTGAAATTGTTCAATCTTTTCTGATCACGATGGAATGAAACTGGACATCAAAAGCTGAAGGAAAACTGGAAAATCCACAAACATGTAGAAATTAAGCAACATACTCTCAAATAACCAATGGGTCAAAGAAGAGTCACAAAAAAATTAGAAAATATCTTGAGCAAATGAAATGAAAATGAAAACACAATAGATCGAAACTTACGGGAAGCAGCAAATGACAGAAGTTTATAGCAGTTAATAGCTACATTTAAAAAGTAGAAAGATCTCAAATAAACAATTTAACTTTACATCTCATGAAATAAGATTAAGAACAACACACTAAACTCAAAGCAAGCAGAAAGAAGGAAATAATAAAGATTAAATCAGAGAGCAATGAAATAGAGAATAGAAAAGAAATAGAAAAAAATCAATGAAACAGAGTTATTTTTTGAAAGATAAATAAATTTGACAAACCCTTGGCTAGATTAAGTAAGGAGGGAAAAAAGAGAAGACCAAAAAAAAAAAATAACCAAAACCAGAAATAAAAGATGTGATATATGGTATGCATGTGTTGCCCAAAGTTCTTAATTGCCAATATGATACTACTAAAGAGGTGGGCCTTTAGGGAGTAATTTTGTCATAGCGGCAGAGCTCTCATGGATGGGATCTACTCCATCTGGAAGCAGAAACCAGGCCCTCGCAGACACTGAACCTGTTGGTCCCTTGATCATGGAATTCCTAGCCTCCAGAACTGTGAGAAATAAATTTTTGTTGTTTATAAATTACCTAGTCAAAGGTATTTTGTTATAGCAACCTACTAAGGCAAAAGAAGAGATATTATAGCAGCACTAACAGACTAAGACAAAAGAGGACACATTAAAACTAATGTCACAGAAATAAAAAGGATTATAAAAGAATATTATGAACAATTTTAGGCCAAAAAAATTGATAACATAAAAGAAATACATAAATAAATAAATCCCTAAAAACATATAACCTACCAAGATTGAATCATGAAGAAATAAAAAATAGACCAATATCTAGTAAGGAGACTGAATTAATAATCTATGAGTTTCCCCATCCTGTATTGTATATTCGGTCACAATAATTCCAAATGACCAATTTGTAGAAATTTTCCACAAATAGTTTCTCTGTATTTCTCTTCATTCCATCATCCTTGGTTTCTACCTACTTGATCCTTGGTAAACAAACACTAAAGAAATAAGGAAATCACAGGTAAACTAGTAAAGTACAGAAATCTGTTATTGCCTACCCATGGCCATAACTGAGTTAACTATAATCTGTATAAAATATTGATAAATTACTTGATATATATATATTTTAAATGACAGTGATAGAGAAGACATGGCACAAGTATGGACATGTTCAAATGGATCCCTTTGGGAGGCCCCTCACAACCTGGGTAGCCTTCCTGTTCAGCCTTATCTCCATCAGACTGGACTTCCCATTGATGTCCCCAGGCATACATGAACTAAAATCATGCCTTTGTTTTCACTTTCCTCTACCTAAAATATCCTCCCCCACTTTTTCATTCCAGTGAACCTCTCTTAACTAATCCCTCATGATACAGCTCGAATTCTGCCTTCTCTTTCAAGGGTTCCTTGCCTCCTAGTAATACTTTTTATATGTCTCTATTATAATGCTTATCCCTATTTTCCTGTAATTATCCACCTAAGGTTGGCCTCTCCCCATAAACTATGGAAATCTCAAAGGCAGGGAACATGTAGCCATCTTTGTATGTCTTACAACTAGAAGAGAATTCTGGCATACAATAGGCCTTCAATAAATGTAGTTGGTTTATTTGATGAATTAAATAATAATAATATCTAATATTTATTGAACATTTAATATTAATTTAGTATGCTGAGAGTTTTTACCTCATGACCTTATTCAGACCTTGCAGAAAACCTGTGACTGGATAATTATATCCATTTCACAGATGAGTAAACTAACATTCATAAGGACTAAGTAATTTGCCCAAGATTTCAAAACTCTAGTGTTAAAGCTGAGATTTGACCCAAGGCCTCCACCACTCCAAAACCCACTCATTCACCTATTATGCATATACATATGCATATATGTGTATATATAAATATACATGTACATACATAAACATACATTTGCATATATATATATATATAGTCTATGGCAGAGTTGAGTAGTTACAACAGAAACCATAAGGCCTGCAAAGACTAACATATTTAGTATTAATATTTAGCCCTTTGCAAAAGAAAACTTTACCAACTCCTGATCTAGAGAGGAAAATGAATACAGTCAGAAAGACTAATTAGGATCCTGCAAAATATGCATGGCTTGGGGTCATGTCTAGACTGAGTGGTGGACAACATGAATAGAAAAGAAATTAATCCAAGAGATAGTAAGTACATGAAATATAGTGAAAGTTAAGTCAGAAAGGAAGTAATGAGGAACAAAATAAAGCATTCACAAACTGATAAATGGTAAAATTACTGGCCAACACAAAATTTAAGAGGAGAAAACTTATTCTGGTGGGAACCCTGGACATGATTGACTTTGAGGTGGTAGTAAGAAATGAAAATAGAAATTAGGACAGAGGGCAATCCTTAAACTCTAAGTTAGAGAGTTATCAACATGGAGATGATTGATGAAAGTTATGCAAGATGATGAGCTCTCCAGGAAAAAAAATACAGAAAGAGAAGAACAACAGGGTGGTACAACCTCTGTGGAAAGCAATATGGAGATACCTCAACGAGATACAAGTAGATCTACCATTCGATCCAGCAGTCTCATTCCTGGGCAGCTACCCAAAAGAACAAAAAAGACATTCTATAAAAAAGACATCTGCACTCGAATGTTTATAGCAGCACAATTCACAATTTCAAAAATGTGGAAACAACCCAAGTGCCCATCAATACACGAGTGGATTAATAAAATGTGGTATATGTATACTATGGAGTACTATTCAGCTATAAGAAATGGTGATTGATATAGCACCTCTTGTATTTTCCTGGATAGAGCTGGAGCCCATTCTACTAAGTGAAGTATCCTAAGAATGGAAAAATAAGTACCACATGTACTCACCAGCCAATTGGTCATACTGATCAACACCTAAGTGCACATATAGGAATAACATTTATCGGGCATCAGGGAGATTGGCGGGGGGGAGAGGGAATGGGTATATACATACATGAGTACGATGTGCACCGTCTGGGTGATGGACACGCCTGAAGCTCTGACTGGGGTTGGGGGGGCAAGGGCAACATACGTAACCTAAACATTTGTACCCCATAATATGCAGAAATAAAAAAAATAATAAAATAAAACAAAAACCTCCAGAAAAAAAAAATAATATGAAAAGTCTCAATAAAATTTTAGAATTGCCTTTTAGTCATCAAAAATTCAAAATCAATAAAAGCCATAAAGCTGTTTTTGTTATTCCTATGATATTACTATTTAAAGGATTCCTGTTTCCATACGCTACTTAAACCATCATTTTAGATGTTTTTAACAAGTCATTTGAATTATATAT